>CAJVPY010000920.1:0-22265 GCA_910591965.1 Dentiscutata erythropus
CCTGAAAAATCTGCAATATATTAAAATTTATAGTTTACTGACATATGTTTGATTAATTAGTCCGTTTATCACCCTAACAACTTATGCATAAAATTTTTCATAGTGCTCGCTTTTTTAGTTAAATAGTACACATACGTACACATGTTAGACGTCACTTTCAAATTCCCGTCAATTAAAAATTGCTTCAAAATTGTAAATTAAAGTACTTCATATTTTAATCGGTATCGATATGATTTTATGCAAATCAAATTATTTTTATTAATAATTGTATTTGCTTCCATTACGATTGTTAAAATCCACAAGTTGAAGATTAAACAACTGCTAAGCGCTATATGATTTTTGCATGTACCTCGGCGAATACAACCACAATGAAAAGTACAAAGAGCATTGTTCTTACGATTGTTTTATTACAATAGCAGCCATAATTTTTCTTTAAACCTTGTTCAGTTTCTTGGTTGGATGTTTTATTTGTAATATTTAGTGGTCGGGTTAAGTTTTGCTGAGCACCAGCATTTTGTAAAGAAATAAAGTTGCTCATTGAAATTACATCAAGATCAGGAAATTCATCAATATCTATTCGTTTGTTGAAAACCATGTATTCAAAAATTCCAGGAATCCGAATCTTTACGGGATCACCTGGTTTCAAATTTATCGTTTTTTCCATTAAGATTATAAAACATTTGACGATTATGAGTAACATGTCGATTTGCTACCGCGATTATGTTTACCAGATTTAACATTCAGCCCATCAATACTTCCAAGTTTAATTAATTAAAAGGTATTAAGAACCCAATATTTAAGGTTTGAATTTTAATGTTTACTTGACGGGTTTCGTAAATAGCCAGGCAACGATCATACTTTGAACGATTCATTATATGTCTTTCGTTTTTTCTACTGTTCATGTAATCATTAACGATTTTTTGAAATCTTTGAAATGAAAGAAACGAAAAAATAGCAAAGGAAGATAAAATAACAAAGAATTTTTTTATTATTTTTCTTTTTTTTATAATCAATCTAATTTATTAAACTCTTATATTAAGCTTGATGTACGTTACATATTACGTATGTTACATTTTAATCGGTAAATTCAGGTACATTAATTTTGAATTAACGGTTATTTAAGAGCAACGTACAACACTGCTACATTTTAAGCTAATTACAACAAATTGTTTTGCTTAAATTTTTTTTATCAACACTGACCTTGATATAATAAAGAGTTAGATTCATTAATATACTTTTCTTGCTAATACTATTAATTTGCATAATCCAAACTGATTATTACTAATATGCAAACTACTCAGTGTTTTAGTATATATAACTTTTAAACTAATAGCACAAATAATCATTAATGTATCTTATTGTATTTTTGGGTTTAGAGGATTTTTCTTTACATTGACAGTTAATATATATTGACGCAATTTATCCCAAAGAATTCAAATAATTTGATCAATATGTTGATGCCAAAGTGATAATAAAAAAATCTTATTATATACAAAATTCTTTATCATAGTTCAATTGATAAATATCATGTAGGCTTATAATTCCATATTGATGGACTGTTCTTTAATTTTTTAATTAAACTAATAAAGGCAAATACCAAAATTGCAAATTGATTAAGATACTGTATCTCTAGTTCTTTTTAATCATTCTGCTATATTTGAAAATAGAAGAAGATCTTTCGCAGGAGATGAAGCATTCTGCAGAAACCTTTACAGATTCTACAGAAGGTTTTATAGATTTTGCAGAAGTAATCAAATGCGCCTCAAATCTAATTACTGAATTAAGAAGTATCATAATCCTTTAAAGTAAGTTGACTTTTTCAGAAAATGAATTATGCGATTTGTCAATTAAAAACAGATTTAGTAATGTTCGCTGAAAGTCTTAATGAGAAATAAGGTCAATATACAAGATACTAAAATAGTTAATTTTTATTTGTTTTCTTATTCCACAATTATTATGATTAACCATTATTTCTTATTATTTATTATTATGTGGAATATATTCGTATCATTTCCGTCATAGTATCTAATAGATTTGAAATGTAGTTTGTTTAGAAAATCGATATTTATTTATATTTATATAATTATACAACTGATAATAATTGAGTTATTGATACAAAATTTATAACATATCAATATATTTTGAATACAAGCTTTATGATACGTATATATAAAAAAGTATAAACAAAAATAAGATATAAATATGAAACTATTTATTCAATTAAACCAAATTGCTGCTATCCATTGATAATCCAAAAAGAAGACATTTGATTATCTCCTTTTCTTTCTTATTCATTTCTATTCTATTTAACTGTACTCTATAATCATTTTTTAACCTATTCCATAAAATTTCCCATTTAATTTTCTTATATCCATAAGGCTCTTCTTCTTTATATTTCTTAAAATGATACTTATATTCTGCATACTCTTTATCTTCATTTTTCAATGATATCAAACCAGTTAAAAAAAGAGTAGGCAAAAAAATAATGGTCAATAAATAAAGAAGTAACTTTTTAAACCAGTTAATTTTCTTGGAATTAATTTTTTTAAATATATCGATTTTTTCGTTAAAATACTTTTCCATTATGGCATCATCCCTTATAGATACTAAATGAGTTTTTAAATTATCTAACTCCTTAATATTATTTGGATTAAGACTATTGTCGTCCGTAACTTCAGATAAAATTGCTCTTATTTTTGCATCTACGACATTCAATTTATTCATTTTGTCATGTGATGCCTTATATTCAGTATATGTATCTTTTTTAATCATGGCCTTAATCATAAGCTCTATAATTTCCAATACTATTCTTTTTAATTGAGTAAAATTTTTTGCATTATTATCTATATCTTCATAAGTATTTTTTATAAGCACGAATAAATTTTCAGGTTCCTTAACATCTTTCATAATAGTTGCATTATAGTTTTTACTTATGATATTTGAAAAAATTTCTATTATTGAGCTTACGACTTCCATGTCCTTTTCTTCCAATTTTGCTTCCTTGCCCTCTTTGTACATCCTTTTCATCACAATTTCTGTTAACATATCCGTCATTCTGCTTATGATATCAAATTTCTTATCGTCACTCTTGGTCTTATTCGTAATGCCTGAAAAAACTCTCAAAATATTAACTACAATATTCAATTCTTCAGGTAATAATGAATCATTAAACTCCATAATGCTTTTGACTTTGTCTTCATTCTTCAGTAGATTATCTATAAATTTTGATATTAATTCTAAATTCTTTATGTACAAATTGACATCTTTTTCGTTATTCTCGGCATCGCGTATAAGTTTTAATAAAATTTCCACCATTTTATTAATTAAACTAACTTTATCTTTACACTCGACCTTAGGTTTGAATAAAAATTCTACATTTTTATGACAAATATCGTTATACCAAGTATCGTTCACTTTACTACCATTCCCGCTCTCACTTTTATCCTTTTCATTGGCTTTAATTTTCAATATAATTATCGGCATTAATATTTCTTCCAGACTAACTTCGCTTTTATCTCCTTTACTTTTATTGTCTTCAATTTTATCGTCTTTACTTTTATCTTCTTCAATTTTATCGTCTTTACTTTTATCTTCTTCAATTTTATCGTCTTCACTTTTATTAACTTCAATTTTATCGTCTTCACTTTTATCGTCTTTAATTTTATCACCTCCATTTTCATCGCCTACGCTCAATATTCCTAATAAATTTTCTAGCAAAGTTTTCAAAGTTTTCATCATTTTATTTACGCTATACAGTTTTCCATCACTCGTCATTTCTGATAAAATACTCATTATATTTCTGTGTCTCCGATTTTCTTCCAACGTGTTCTCAATTTTCTTTAAATCTGTTTTTTTTAGATTAATATTATCCTTATGATCTTGTTCTTGATAAATTTCTAAAGATTTCTCCAAAATGATGTTTGCATTGTTTATAAATTTGTCTACATCATTTATACTAATAACTGTACCTTTATAATCTTTTTCAGGCACAGATCTTTCCTCCTCAAAATATTTAGCAATACTCTTCTTAATATAATTTTTTTCATCGAGGTCACTAAGATAATATATACGAAATTTTGAATCCAAATTAGGTTTAAGTAAATACAATTTTTTTAACCCCTTCCTCATAAGTCTATTGTCTTCTTGAAAAACGGCATCCATACAAGCATTTATACTTCCGAGTAAAGCGTGCACACACTCTGAATAATTTGATTTGTTTTCATCATTCAAATTGTTTTTACTTTCTTTTTCGTCATGCGGTATTGTCGATTCATTATTATTTGAATTGCCTTTATCATTAGAATTTCTCTTCTTCTCAAATTCGTCGTGCAATATAGTTAAATAACGTGCCATTAGCTTTATAATTACCAAAATTCCTATAAGGTATTCATTGGTTAAAATATGATAATAATGATAATCTTCGTCGTGTATGCGTGTCATTATAAAACTTATTATATCATCAGCCAACTCGGGTATATCCTCATCATTTTTTTCATTATATACTTTATTCATGTCGCCTTTGTCCACTTCTTCTAACTTAGGGATAATATATGTAATACAAATAGTAAAAGTAATCATCTCCATTAGACTAAAGCAAGAAAAACTGACGAGAATGATTGTCATTTCATGAAATATGGATACTTCAGGACTATAAATAATTAAAAAAATAGCTACGATAGATAATATAATAAATGTACATGACATTAAAGAAATCCATATAGTACGCCAAATCATCATAATATGCATATGCTCAATAAGTGCCTTTACAAACAATATTGGTGAAGATTCATGAGAATCTAATTTTCTTGGACAATTTATTGTTGACTTTTTAACGATGTCAGAACCAAATATCTCGTTTTCTTTATTATTATTTTCAATCTTTACATCCTTTTTTTTAGTAAAAAGAGTTTTGAGCGACGTTAGACTTTTGACAAGAATTCCTGTGCTTCCTACTCCAAAAACTGAAGTTGAAATGACCCTTTTTA
This sequence comes from Dentiscutata erythropus, assembly GCA_910591965.1. NCBI lineage: Eukaryota > Fungi > Glomeromycota > Glomeromycetes > Diversisporales > Gigasporaceae > Dentiscutata > Dentiscutata erythropus. The sequence goes on from CAJVPY010000920.1 coordinate 4,986, forward strand.
CTGATGACTCTATGCTATCTTTATCTGAAATATAAAGATAGCATCCAATTCCAAGTGAAAATGCACAAATTGCCGCAGCAATGACTAGACGTTGGAAAGAATATACCCTAAGTTTCTTCCATTTACCAACACTTTTATTTAGTTTAAGGAGATTATATTTTCTTTCATCTAAATGCTTATTATCTTCATCGGCCATTTCAGATAAAAAATTTATCAAAAATAAATATAAGTTTGATTCCAGGTAAAGGTCTATCAGAATAATATAGGCTTAATTACAGAAAACGCAAGGCCTAAAACACGTAATTTATATAATAACGGATGCAATATAAATATTCAGATAAGATAGTTTTAATTCATGCGAGATAATGTATTTATATCACATTTTTTCTGACTACAAGATAATATGCATTTCCTATTTATAATTTATAATTTATAATTTATAATTTCTATAATTTCTATTATTTATGTTATCTTTGTGCAAAAGACACAAATTTCTTGCGACCCCCAATGAAAAAAAATTTCATCTCCGTTAATAAGGCTACACAAATATAAATTTTCGTTTTGCATTACATGGCGAAAATTGGGTCAATCCTGTTGGATATTTCCGGGAAATTAAAGTTTCCATCATGTAACACCAGATAAAAACGGCCATGACAATAAGAAAAAAAAGAATAATCTGCAAAATTGAGCTTAAAAAAAAAATTGAAAAAAATGAGTCAATCAGGTTAACAAAACGAAAATTTCAGCCTCATGCATCGTAAAAACGTTATTTTATAATTTCTATTGTTATCACTATTCCAATTACAAACGTTAATTATACTGATCTGCAAAATTATAGAAACAAACGCTCATTGTCGGAGCGTAGCGGAGGACGATCTGTGGTGAAGTGATATGATAGACCAGATTTTGTGTGTTATTATTATCTTGTCCGCATCTATTTTTAGATCAGATGATCATTAATTTATTTAATTCATCTGCTTCTACTTTTAGCTAATAGTCAAATAAGCTCCGGGCATTTAATGTGTCTGTTTTTATACATAGTACCTGATCCACATAGTATAGATTTGAACTGATTTGCTCATATATACCATACTGAACTACGAAACTACTCTACAAACCTAACGGTAAATCCTTATTTCAAAGACCCGAAACTACAGATCATAGAAGCCCAGTTCTTAGTAATAATATGATTTTTGCAATTGCAAAACTTTGCCCACTGATGGAGCTACTGACGATTGACAAAACTTATTGTAATTGAAATCAAAAACGAATTTGTGAGATATCACATTCCGTATAAAATCTGATTTTGCTAAGCGGTTATCATTTCCATTTTAATTTTATTTCTCATGAGACCTAAACATGTTTTTCCCATCACATGTATGTACATTAAACACAGCATGTAAAATTCCAGAATTCTCTTACCTTATCTCATTGTTCGCGAACGCGTTTAGTAGTGTATGACACACGGACATATGTACAGAGATAGTACATAATTATCGACTTTAATAATTGTACTTGTGCCATAATTTAGAATAGAACGCCAACGAAACTTTAATTAATTCCCAAACAGGTTGTCATTGAGAACGATAAAATTGGCTTTATTAAGTATTCATGGCAAAGGGGTATACAGGCAATAGTTTATGATAGGGGCAAGTCACGAGAATTCTCTTTATTAAGAAGAGGTCAAAGTGCATATAACTCTTACTCCAATATTGGGTAGAGAACTAGCATACATACGTAGGTGTCATGATCTCACGATCTACTCAAAGACATCCTTCTTCCATGAGACCATTGACCTCCCCAATCTGGGTCTATCTAACTAAGGATTATATCGAGAACTATGTCAGAAAATCTATATATCCAATTAACACTCTAAAAAGTTTAAGGCCTACTTATTTTAATATTATCAATACGAAATCTATAAATAAACTCTAGTTTATTGTAAAACTGTGGTTTTAAATTAAACTACAGTTTATTTATATGTACAGTACTGTAATTCACAGTTCACATCTATAATTGTATCACCTAAGCGAAAATGCGTTGTATATACTCTCTTGCTCGTTTTCATGTTCTTGAAGTGCGGAGCTGAACTTTCATCGCTCATATGGAGCTGAACCAATAGTTGTAGCTGTTAGTAAGGCTTACTATATTTTAGTGCTAAGTCGTTAGCAAAAAGAATTTAATATACTGTAAGTTGTAATTTTTTTCTTTTTCGAATTTTTTTACCGCCCAGGTGAATTGATAATCATTTTGAAAAGAAATGCACGCATGTGATATAATTGTTGGACAGATTCCAACGCTAATAGTGCTGGATATTCAAACTTTATTGAATAGATATATAGTATACTCAGTTCGTTTGGTGTATAATTGAAGAGATATAGCATACATCAGTGCGTTTAATGTATACTTGAAAGAGATATATAGCATACATGTATAATTGGCATTAGCCGGCCGTTAGCCAGGAGCTTTGTGACCACATTATCTTGGCCGGTCGTTTCCCACATGCATTACGCAGGCCGGCCGTAAATAGACGTTTAAGCTGCCACAAAATGACAGGGAAGGTAGGGTAGGGTGCGAAATTGATTTGTCTCTTTAAGGGCTGCTGCCGTGTTGCCCTGTATGTTATTGCCATATGATCCCTGCTATATTTGGTTATATTAGTATTCGCGCCATAAACTCCTAAATTGATAATTTCATTAAATTTCTAGCACTTCTCTAAAGTAATTTCATACTTTGGCATAAGTTCAATGCAAGTTTTTTTTTTATTGCACACTAAATACATGCATTTAGAGAAATTTAGAAAACTATAGTAATCTTAATAACTGTCTTCGTATGCATCCCTCGTTATTATTTGACGTGGATGATCGTGAAATCGGATGATGGTGAAATTTGTGGTCTTCTTTTGAAAATATAAACTCTACCGAAATCTTTTCTAAGCAACTCTAACCCTAAATTCTAGCCTATCACTAAAAAAAGCTAGGATAAAAAATTCTAAAATTTCATATTAAATTAGGCCCAAATTTCATCATCATCCGATTTCATGATCATCCGTGACATTATTTAATGTTAAGACTCATTGGACTAGAGTTAATACCTCTATCCGGATTAATATATCCGGATATATACTATGTCATGTGTAGTGATGTGCCGCGTACAGTACTATACGTACAGTACTATACGTACAGTACTGTACGTACTGTACGTACTGTACGCTAAAATTTTTGCCGATCACTTTTGCCAGCCAATCAGATGCCAGAAAAGAACTATACGTACAGTACGTACTGTACGTACTGTACGTACTGTACGCTAAAATTTTTCAGGTATCATATAAATGGCACATCACTAGTCATGTGATATAACGTGACATAATGTTTTATATCCGGATTTAAATTTATTTATACTATGATAAAACCGGATTAATCCGGATATAAAAAATATATCCGGATTGAGGTATTTAACTCTACATTGGACCATTTTGATTAAAATTATGGTCAGAGTTGAAGGTAAAACTTAGGCGAGTATTATAGGTAAACCACTTTTATCGATATTGTTATTTTTTCTACTTCCAAGGTTTCGATATTCCGCCTGTCTTTTTTTCAAAATTTTCATTTTTTCATTAATCTACTTTCTCAATGAAGGATTCAAAGACCCTATTAATAAACCATATATAAGTATTCGGAAGCTTATTCTTTGAATTCAAGATTGATAACTTATGAATAAGTTCATCATACGTATTATCTGATTATTAGTCCTAAATATGGAATTTTGTTGTACTACTGTGAATGCAAGTCTTTGTGCATAAATTCTGCATCTAAGTTTATGTTCGAATTCAAGATTGTTAAACAATAAATACTGAAATAAGTCTTTACGCTTTTCGATTGTTAGCCCTAAATACGGCATTTTGTCATACTAAAAGTATATTTTAAGAATTTAAACACAACGTCAACTACTAAATTTAGCGATGCTAATAGGATAAAACAATTTGCCGTACCCGTTTTTCACATAGTGAAAATTATAAAAATTTGCGTGCATTACATTTACATCACTTGCCACAAATAAATACGCATGAAAACTTTAAATACGCTTATAATACCCATTTTGGCTAGATACTGTAAATTTTTATTCATTGGTATTTTGCATAACTTCATGCATCTTTATCGCTGTTAAGAAGTAACTATTTTAAAATTGTAATTATTGATTATCATGACATATCAGATATTTGTAATTTATCTGAACATCAGGAAATAAAATTTTATGATTGGTTAAATTTTATTTCCTGTTTTATTCTCACGCACTCATATAATCTAATCTTCTCTATAATACAAATTTTTCAGTTCGACTCGTCAACTCGTAGATCAATTCTTCATTTGTTAATGCGTATCATGCAAAGTTTAACAGGTATTCTTAATGGACAAAAATGAGAAGTATAAAGTCGAAAGAATAAGATCGGTGGGTTCTTTGCTTAAAATCGTGTTATGAGACATAATAAATCAGTGTCCTATACCGTGATTTCAAGGCAAAGACTCCAGGTGTCTAATAACCTTTTTCATGAACAAAAGTGTAATAAATAATAAAGATAACGATAGTTTTGTTTCAATTTCTATTGACTATCAAACGTGCATCATTATGCTACTGCTGCAAATAGATTTTATATTATTATTGCTCGATCAGAGATTTGTTGCTATACAATGAAAAAAAAAACATACAAAAAATAGGCTCGCTATTACTAGCAGGCTCCAATCTTTACGAGCATGTTTAAATCTAATCCATTAAAGCCCTTCTTAATGGTCCAGCCAAAATCAACACTTTGCAACCCTTATGGCCAAGTCCGAGTACAGCAATCTCCATCACATGATGATCCAAACCAACCGTGCTACCAGAGAAGGAAATAGCACATTTGCAAATGAAGAAGAGTCATATGGCTAAAAGATGAAGATCCTGGACAAGTTATGTTGTTAGAAACTTTCTATGGTTCTTGCACTGATTGCAGCCACAGAGCCTGAATGTCGACAACCAAGGTCCTTACACTGTAATTACAGCCATGGAGCCTGAACGTCACAATCAGGGTTATTACTGCAGCAGTTGCGAACCCTTACCATACACATTGAAAACAAAGACTCATTCCATTCAATTAAGGTGCGACGAACTAGCTTCTTCTAAGGCAAGTGATGGAAAATGATATACACCTCCTAAACACCCACCTTATACATATCAATACCCTATACCTATATTCACATGCGCCAACCCTTCTGTATATCCCTTGGCCCAACAATCATTACCATCTAATATTCATAGATAATATGCAAACGTAATACAGTAATAACTAATATTAATGTTTAAACCCTGCATCCAACAACCTTAAGAAACTAGTCTTAGTACTTTGAAATCATCTAATTTTCAAATTAGTCAGACCTTTCCAACATCCTTATATTCAAGAAAATCTGTAAATTCAATTAACATGTCAACTTCCTATATTAATTGCAATGGGTAAGCTAATAATGTACCATATATAACCCAAATTTATTTAACTAATTTTATAAAAATCAATTTTTGTTATCAGCAATTCGAGTGCTATTATTAATAACAAGCAAGTCAATTTGTATTCACCTCATCAGATCGATGTCAATCACAGTACTTGATACTGATATGAAAGATTCATTCAATTTTAACTAGATACGTAACCAAAATTGTAATGCACAAATTTATTTGAAAATGCATACTGGCAGCATTATACAGATCAAATGTAAAGAAAGTGATACTATAGAATATATTAAGCAAAAATTCAGATAAAGGAAGGCGTTCCATCAAGGCATCAGAAAATCTTTTTTGATAATAGACAATTAAAGAATAGAAAAACTCTTTTAGACTATAATATTTCACGGAATAATATATTAAATTTAGAATTTTGTACTTTTGGTGGTCAAATATTTGTTAAAACGCTCACTGGTAAAACTATAACACTTGAGTGTAAAGGAAATAATACTATTGATATTATTAAACAGAAAATTCAAAATAAAGAAAATATCTTGAAAGATCATCAAAGTTTAATTTTCAACGGTATATGCTTGGAGGATGATAAAACAATTTCTGATTACTATATTAAAAAAGAAAATACGTTGCACTTGGTTTTACGTCTACGTGGTGGTGAGTGTGTAGTTAGTTGCATGGCTGTAGGTACTTTGAATTCACCACATTTATGCGAATTTATAAATAATAGAGATAATGGAAATACTATTACACGGCAATCTATAAAGTCATGTGGATGGAAACGTATAATTATTCACTTAACATTAAATGTGAGTGATTTAGATCCATCTTATGATTACGATTTCACAAATATTAGTGTGACAAATGTGACGTTGATGCGGGCAATTCATTGTATAAAAGACCATATGGATGGTATCGAATCGCTTTGAGGGTTACCAGGAAATATGATGATGGTGATGATAAATGGCTTGGTACTGGTAATGATTCATGGCCAGTGTCGTATCATGGTACCGCTAAACATAATGCAAGACCAATTGCTGAAGATGGTTATTAATTAAACAAAGGAGAGCGTTTTGCTTATGGACGTGGTATTTATTCATCGCCTGACATACGAATAGCAGAACAATATGCAGAACGATTTGAGTTTGAAGGTAATATGTATGTTATGGTACTTCAGAATCGTGTAAATCCTTTTGGTTTGCAGAAGGTTCCTGTTAGTGATGACGAATATTGGCTTTCTGAAAAAGATGATGATGTCAGACCTTATGGAATTTGTATTAAAAAAAATAATTAATATATTATTGACTTTCCAAACTGATACTACTTCTTAATCTCTTAATCACACGTTGTTTATTTTAAATTAGGATCATTTATACTGTTATATTTTATTTGAGTAATTATTAGTTAATAATACTCAGAAGAATCCTTAAGCAGCGTTGGCTAATCCGTGCTAGACCTGCTTACGTTGTATTGTCAATGATCCCTGGTGTAATTCTAAATGTTAACCTCCAGAAATCCACCAATTTTTGAACGTACTAGAGTGGTAAATCATCTTAATAATCAAGCTATGCAAGCTAATTATAGATTTGACATATTATAGATTTTCATGTTGTATAAACAAATTATATTTTTAGGCTAGAGATCGCTGCCGTTTTTTAAAGAGATTTATTAAATCGATCCTTTTCAAAATGATTTAAATTTTTGCAAGTTTTTTTTTCACAAGTATTGGAAAATTAGAAAATTTTTTTCAATTTGTAACTTTTATGTATTAAACTACTAGAATATACAGTATATTCAATTATCATATCATTAGCGTTGATTAGTTAGTGGGAAACATTCTATTTGTTAATTATGCGATACTTTACGTGATAAACATTATGTTTAGAAATGTATAAAACACCAAGTATATACAGAATTATATTAATCAAATATTTATTTGTTTATTTAATAATATAAAAATTTCATTTATTATAGTAAAAAATAATTTATTTACATAACAACTTCTAACTCAGGGACAACACCAATATTTTCCCAATTTAAACATTCTTTAAATTTTTCATCCAACTCTCTAATCTCACAATTAGGATTAATCACCACTGCATTAATATCTTTTTGAATACTTTGAAAAGATTTATTTTCTACCTCATCTGGATTAAGTATGTGATTCTTAATAAAATCGCAAGATCGATTTATTGAAAACTGTGAAATTTTTTCACCAGAAATTGCCTATTATGATTATATAACATAAATATATACAAAATGATGAATAATTAGGTTCAGAAAATTTCTTAATACTAATAAAACTTACTGCTTGAAAACAATGACATGCTCCATCATAAACTTCAAGTGTAACTTCAGTTGGCTTCTTAAATGGTGAATTCGCAAAATTCATTGTAGCATATTTAGGTAATTGAAATTTATTCGGATCAGAAGCTCTGAAACTGAATAAAATATTTGAATCTCGAAATCTTTCCCCACCACCTACTTGCTAAATGTAAAAATATAATCAATGTGATTATAAAAACTATATAAAACAAATATTTAAACAAATGTTATTTATTATTCAATTACTTACACATAAAATAGGAGGTAGATTTCCCAAACTTTCAGCTAACATTGGGCTTACATATGGAATAGCCAAAGCTTCATTTGCACAATAAAACCTAAATCTTGGAACTTTAATAAAAGAAGGATGACCGACTACTTTTGGTTTTTTTTGTTTAATTTTTTCTGAAAGAATTTTAGCACGTTCATGATATTCAATTGACATGGTGGATGTTGGATCAAGTCTACGAGTATTTAGCGCACCAATTGTGTAGTCAGTTTTGTCCATTTCAGGTTCCCAATATGATGGCATGCTACTTGTTAAATCTACCCATGGTGACTTTTGGAATTAAGGAAGGAAATGATTAAGCGTACGAACTTTGTTATGATTATAAAGATTATAAAGATTTATAAATTTGATAAATATACCCATAAAACAAGTCCTGATGGTGATGGTAAACCAATATCACGAATTAATAAAGCAGTGGCAACAGCTAAACCACCACCAGCACTAGCTCCAGCAAATATAATTTGTTTAGGATCAATTGGTTTAAGTCCAGTTTCAAGAGGAGGATCAGTAAGATAAAAATATGCTGCTAAAGCGTCACAAAGTGCAATAGGAAATTGATGTTCTGGAGCAAGACGATAATTAATTGCTAATTATAGATAAAAAGTTAAGATACATCTTCGATAAACTAAGTCTAAGAAATAAAGACGATAAAAATTTGAGATAATTTTACCAAAAACTGAACATTTTGCATTTTGAGCAATCTTACAAGTAAAATTGCGAGATGCTTTAGATGATCCCACACAATATCCTCCACCAAACATATAAAGCACTACTCTTCCTGTGTCCTTCCTATTTTTAATTTTAATCCATTCTCCAGATAATCCATTATTATCAAGATGTTGCCATTTTTCATCAATAACATCTTCGTATATTTTCAACCTATCCATTAAATATTCTTTACTTTTGATCACATACTTTTCATCCAATTTAATCTCATCCACAATGCAGTTATTCGGTGTTGATTTAGGAATAAGGTCATATTTTTCCCTTACTTCTTCCATAAACTTATCTTTATAAGCTTCGGTTCTTCTTTTAATATGGTTTGATAATTTTTCATAATATTGCGGAGAAAATGAAGACTGTGACATTATTAAATATCCTTATATATGTATGTATATATTCGTATTAAAGTGAAGCCTTTTTATATCTGTACGGTTGTTTTATTAAGAAAAAAATATAATTCTTGTGGTTGTAAATTTTTAAAGTCGTATATCAGGAACGAAGTACAAATTGTGTAAGGCATGTACGTAGCTTTTTTACATCTGATTGGATGATCTATTTTCATCTACATGTGCGTTAACTTTAAATACTGTTCAATGATGTAATAAAAATATGTGGGCGGTTATCGATTTAAATACGTTTACTATTTATCGTTACTTGTCATTTTTAAAATTTTATATATGTCAAGTTATATCCCGTTTTTTTACCTGTTTTATTCATGGCTCTACTTGTAAACGGATTTTCACTATCGCTATCATTATACGGCGATCTCAATTTTGTGAAACACAGTACGGCTTTACTAAATTTACACTTATCGTTACTGTTCAGTATCATATAAGGATACCTGCCACACATGATGATATCTAAAAAAGATGTGCATATTTACGTATTAGTATATATACTAATTATATTACCAACTTCAAGTGTTATCTTTCCTTAATTGATCTCTCAGAGCATGGGTGAGTTTTCAACTCTCAATTATTGTTTGTTCCGATTTTATTTTTACTTGCTTCACCAATCACCACACACTTCTTATTGTCTGTATCTCTTTTATACTTTCTATCTTGCTATTTTGCTCATCTATGCTTTCATCAACCTATGATCTTTGTACATTTCTCATTTCTGACGGTTGTTTTCAGACCTTTTTAACATAAGGATATCCACCTACGGCATATTTCAAGCCTGCCTACAAAATACTGTATTATCTTTCTTAATTGTACTATGCTGTTTTTGATAGCAATATTAAGGTTTCATTGCCATCCGCCATTTGACCACAATCCCCAAATCATATGCTATTATAATTGAGTTTTTTTTTGCAGATTCAGAATCCCTCCATATGACTTAGTTTCATTTTTGCGGATCTAATATACTTTTATAATGACTAGATTCATGTGTATAAAACCATCACTTTACATTTGTATCAAATCATTTTCATCATTTTTAAAGTAAGGTGTTAATAATAAAAATTTTAGAAAATCATGTGCCAATTATTTGTGACACTGAAACCAAACATGGTGTCGATCCTATGTAATACGTATAAAAAAATTACAAATTTTCAATTTATGATTTGATAACTTTATCAATGAATACGTAAGTAGTTAATGTAATAAATAAAAATATGGGATACAACATAAAAATAATTAATTTTATTAATTTTATTTTTTATTAGTAAAAATTTTGACGCTTTATCAACAGAACACCAGATAATGAATGAAAATTTAACAGATGAATTTAAATTTGGTTTATGTACAAGTTGCAATAATCCAAATGACGATGTTGATTGGTGCAAAATCTGTAATGCAGAGAGATTTCGTCAGGAATTTCAAAATTGGACTAGCGGCAACATATATGTAGATGAATTTATTAAAACTTCTCAAATTAATGCTAGGTGTAATGAGGAAGTGCTTGAATGGATACCATATAGTAGATTAACAGAAATAGAATATCTTGCAGAAGGCGGATTTAGTGTTGTATACAAAGCTGTTTGGCTAGATGCTAATATTGAGAAATGGAACCATGAGAAGGAATGCTGGGATCGAGCAATAATTGAAATAACAGATGATGATAACGATGATTATAATTTTTCAAGTAGTCAAAAAGTATATCTTCCCTTGAATGTCGCAATTAAAAATTTAAATGATTCATTAAATATTAGTGAAGACTTTTTAAAAGAGGTAAAATTTATGAATTTATGAATAAAACTTAAAATATTTATATTTTACTTTGAATTTATATTTTATAATAATTCTTTTTATGAATATGCAAATATAGTGGAAAATGCATCTTGCTTTTCAACAATCATATCTAAAATTTGGCGGTTCAACTGTGAGGCTATATGGAATCACTCAAAATCCAGATACATTAGATTATATGATAGTTATGGAATATATAGAAGATGGAAGCTTGGGAAATCAATTACAAGAAGTTGCAAATTCTAAATGGGAAAAAAGATTAGAATGTCTGATAAGTATTATTCGTGGACTTGTGGCAATTCATAATTTAAATTTGGTTCATAAGGATTTACATAGTGGAAATATTCTAGTTCTTTTGGAAGATGAAGTATACAACTGTTATATTGCAGATTTGGGTCTAGCTCAGCCAGCATTTCAATACAATTTTATAAAAGATGATATTTATGGTGTTTTACCATACATAGCACCCGAAGTTCTTAAACACCAACCATATTCTCAGGTAGCTGACATATATAGTTTTGGTGTGATAATGTCTGAAATTAATACAGGAAAGCTTGCATTCCAGACCAAGAATTTGGTTTAAGTCTTGCATGTGCTATTTGTAATGGTCTTCGACCAAAATTTGCAAAAAGTACACCGCAAATTTATGTTAATTTAGCAAACCAATGTATGAATGCAGATGCTTCTAAACGTCCAACAGCAAATGAGATAGAAAAAGTTTTAGAGGTTTGGTACAATGATGATAAAATAAAAAATATGTTTGATGAACTCGATGAAATAGGAATACAAAAATCTGAGGATCCTGATAAAATCCACAAAAGCGCTATTTATACAAGCAAACGTCTCAAGTATTCAGGCCTTCCTAACCCTGCGAACTCCGTTGAAATTCCACCATTTTGTATTGAAGAAATCAAATGATAAATACATATTATTTTTACAAATGTATTTCTAATTAATTTGTTCGCAACTATATCTCTAATTTATTTTATTATTATTATTTTTATAGAATCACAACAGATCGATTGTGAAATATCTGATTCGGACTTTCAATGATTATTTATATGTGGATTTAACACCCCAGAAAAAATGATAAATTTTTTTCTTTTTCTTGCATAAGGCGTATTTTACACTACCTAAAATTTATAATATAGTATATTACGCACATGTTAAAATAGATTTTATAAAAAAGAGATGGGTTTACGCGATAGTTATATTGGTTCTATTAAATTTGGGGTTCATTTTAATAGATGCATCATGTGGTTGATACGTAAAAATTACGATAATCAAATAGTTCTTAGAGTTCATTTCCTAAGATTTGTCGTAATTAATATTTTACATACTGCTTTTCAGATAAATCTTTTAATTTATTAAGCATTAAAGTAATTAGTTCAATAAATATAGCGCGCATATATGTAAAAACTGACTTAATTCAATATTTATAGAGCTGATTCCTACACTAATTTTCAATTTATGTTGCTTCGAAATTAACTTATTTCATTCGTAAATTTAGAAGTAGCTTATAGTGTCTCATGATCAGTGTACTTACACATTTACTACGACGATGCTAGCATTAAGGGACGTGTCAGATATTAGTTGCGATCTATAGAGCTCACCCCGCTCCTGAAAAACTTAGTCATTCTAATTGGTTATATGCATATATTTTAGACCTGAGATTTGTCTACCTCCCTCCTATATATTATTTTTTTTTGTATTAATATGATTTTTTGGTCTAGGATTTTTTATTAAATATTTATAGTTTATATTATAGTTTTACCCTACGATATCAGCTGATATCTGAAACTTCCCTAACCACTCGACTAAGTCTAGCATGTCTCTTTTGAACCCATTTGATTGCTTCTTTTGTTACACTAACCCGATTTTTGTATAGCGATAAACCAGCCGATTTCAGGCAATATAACGTCCACGAATATCCAGTAATATACTTTCAATTTCACGTATTCCGAGAACTCTTTAACTCGGTTAAGGCCACTTCAAATTGATTCTTAATTTAACATAACATAAAATACTTTACTGATTGCAAAATTAAGTAGTGGGCATATTGCTAATATGTAACAAATGCATAGTAATAATAAAATAATTATATAGTAATTTTAAAACTAAAAAAAAAACTAACAGTAGTAAATGTAAAGAAAATTGCTATTGCAACGTAATTATATAGTTGCTAAATTGCAAGTTTCAGTAATTCTATTGGCCGTAAGAAAAATGCAAAAAAAGCCAACAGTGTTCATTACATAAAGAAAATTTAGGTACATACAGTGGCATTCACCTAAAGCCAACATATTTTATATATAGGCGCCAATTTTTTAGCTGCAGTGTAACTTAATTGTCCAATAAAAATTCAGAAAAACTTAATGCAATTTTAATTTTTATTAATAAAATTTAAAATTTTGTTAATTAATTCAAATTTTGTTATGTTTTTTTATATATAAACGCCAAATTTTAGAATTATATATAAATTTAAATTGATATAACCTTTTAAAAACAGAAGATATTTAAAATTTTTTTTGATATTTTAATAGTTTAAACAAAAAGCTATTAAATTATCAAAAAAAAATTTAAATATCTTTTGTTTTTAAAAAGCTATATCAATTTGAAAATTTTTATAATTAAAAGGTGATGGCTTTAGGTGAATTCCACTGTATTAAAAATTTTCATTCACAACTTTATTGACAGTATTTATTAAATTAGTACATTCAATTATCAAACTATTCTTTTACTTAGCTAATTAATTAAAGCATGAATTTAAATTTTTATGAAATTACAGCAGATCAGTATAGTACGAGCTTATTATATACAGTATAGCACTGGATCAAGTATTCGAATTTTAAATCAGCCAGTACTATACTTATCTACTCAATTATTATACTAACTCCCTGTATATATGTTCAAATATTTATAATCTTTAATATACAATTAATATCCAGTATAATAAAATTTTAAATGCACTTATAGCTTTCCTGCAAACTTTCCAATACAATCATTGATATCTATATTAGAGTTGCAATCTGGATAATCCATCATCTATTTATCTATATCTGAATTTATCTGGATATCTATTTACTATTAATATCTAGATAATCTGACAAATATTCAGATAATTATCTAGATAACAATAGTAAAACAGATATCTGAATAAATTCAGATCCATATCTAATAGATTGCAACACTAATCCATATTTCCACTTGTCTACATTGTGTTTTATATGATAATATTGATTCGTATTCAATTCAACTAAACATTTCTTACTGTTCTTCTGGATGTTATACAATATTCAAAAAAATTCACTCAATTATATCTTCATAAAACATGGTTTTAAATCGAAATTCTTTAATACAATCATCAATATTGGATCGTGGAGATGCTTTTAAAATGCTAGGTAGTTAAAAATCACTTATAGATATTGATAAAGCAATAGAATTTGGATACGATAGTTATAGAGCATTAGATAGTAGTAAAATAACTTATCTTAGTATGCTGAGTTGCTTGCTAATATGTTAACATAGTGTAATCGTGTAAAGCTTATTGTATATTAGGTAAATACGATGAATCACTTATAGATTTAAATAAATTACTAATAACCTATTATAATAATTCTGTGTCATTAAATAATCATAGATTAACTTACCAAGAGCTGAGCAAATTATAAAGAAGCAAAAAAAAATACTAGCTAGCTTGTTAGAGCAACTCTACAGTAAAGTAGTTTTAGATAAAGTATATACACAAAACCAGGAGTTAACAAATCTTTTAACTAGCCTAGCAGAAGTCCTGGAAGCAGTTCGGTTGCATTTTCAGAACCAGTTTATAAATAGAAAAGATGATAGTGCTGAGATAGGGAAGTTATAGTCTGAAGAATATTAGCCAAAAGATTATATCTTAGAAGCTTGGTATGATCCAGTAATGCAACCGATTATGCTAGATGAATGGCAGCTAATGTTAAGTGAAAATAAGGTAAACTCAGCACCAGAAATGTCAACAATTACATATGCAAGCAAATACAAAAATATAGCAAGTTTTCAAAAACTTTGCAGAAGCATATTTATGAGTTAGTAATATACCAAGTAAATAGAAAACAACTCAAGTATATCCAATTCCAAAAAAGCAAAACTGAGAGTATAATTTAGATAGGTTAGACCAATTGCCCTAGTAGAAGTTTTTAGAAAAGATGTTACAAAAATTTTAACAAAAAGATTAAGCAAGATTATTAAAGAAAAGATAATTCTTCAAGGCCCCAATTTTGCAGAATTACTAGAAAATTCTACAAATGAGCCAGTACATATCCTTAAGACCTTACTTAAAGAGGCAAAAGAAAACCAACAAGAATTATAGGTCCTGTTTCAGGATATGAAGAAGGCTTTTGACTCTGTAAATCTTCTCATATTGCAAAAAGCACTAAAAAAGATCAAGATTTCAGATGTATACTGTAGACTAATTTATAACCTATTTGAAAATAGAAGGCTAAAGGTTATAACGGCATATAGTTTAATACAAGAAATTAAAGCAGAAAGAGGTATCGATCAAAGTGAAGCCATCTCACCCCTCCTTTGAAGAATCTTTTATAATTCTTTGTTAAATAAAATACAGAAAAATGAAAGCTTGGATTATAGAATAAAAGTATTAGCACAAATAGAAGATTTGTTAAGAATTAAAAAACTAAAAAGTATTAGGCAAGCGGTTCTTGTATATGCTAACAACACCATGTGGATTGCAAGTTCAAAGAATTAGCTAGAGCGAACAATTCAAGTAGCAAATCAGTTTTTTCAGCTAAATGGCATAAAAATTAATAGCAATAAATCAAAGTTAATAGTATTAAACTCAAAGCTTCCAATTGTTAATAAACAAGTAGAATATGGAAATGCACTGGTTAAAACAAGCAAGAAGCTGCATAAACTATAGTTTTTTGAAACCTTCCTTTATACTAAGAAGAAGGTAGCAGAGATCAAAAAAAAAATGTAGAGTTGTTTACTTGTAAATTAGAAAGGAAAAAATCTATGATGAGCCAATTAGTGTATATAAACAACCAGGTTCTAATTTCCAAGTTGGAGTATATTCTACAAACCGTGGTATTAACAAAAAACGAATTAAATACAATCCACCAACCTTTTCTACAGTTAATAAAGAAAAAGTTAGGAATAGTGCAAATAGTACCAAATAGATGGCATCCATAAATAACATTATATTTGAGGAGGAGGGGTCCCCAAAATATAATGATTTTTCAATATTTAGAGAGAGTCCCCCAAAATATAATGTAATTTTTTTATAAAAATTTGTCTAAAATTTGATCCAGTAGTCCAAATTGGATGATTTTGGTACTATTCAAATCCTCTCAAGGAGAGGAGTTGAATAGTACCAATTTAATTTGATTTTGGATCACTGGATCATGTTTTATTAATGAAATACTATTGGTTATTATGTTTTCTTATAAAATTACTATAAAATCAATAATATTTTATTAATAAAACGTTATCCAGTAGTCCAAATGAAATGATTTTAGTACTATTGGATTCGTCTTATTAAGACGAATCGAATGATATCAAAATCATCCTGATTGAATCACTGGGTCATAATATATCCAAGTTTTTGTAAAATTTTATATATAAACATATGGATTTTTAAAATTTTTTTATATAGTCTTAGGGGGGTTAAGAGCTATTATGTAGGGGTATATAACGTTATATATAGGTATTTTAGCACATGGGATATATTAGAAACCAAACTGCTTGTAAGCACAGTATTAACAAAACAAACAATAGCTTTTTTTAAAAGACTGAATAGTACCGGTATAATAGAAAGCATTACTAAAATGAGAATTAGACAGGGAATTCTAGAAAAAAGCATAGTATATAATATCTAGAGAGACCCTCTAAGTGAGGCAAATCATAACTGCAAAGGCAATATCACATTCAACACAATAAAACAGTGCAAAAGAATAGATATATTTTTTGGTATAGAAGAAAAAAGCTAGAGCATATGTGGTTCAGGAAGAACCCTGGATATCTCTCATATAGATCATACTTGCACTTTAGCAAAAAGTCAAAAAATTTGGTTTAAAGTCTGATTTTTAGTTTTAGCAAATTAATAATAATTTTAATAATAGGTCATAATTTAGCATTTTGTCAAAATTACATCAATTTTATATATGTTATATTTCATTTTTAGCAAATTATCTGAATTTTGGAAGAATTATACTCAAAAATAAGCTATCTCATTTTTTAAACCACTATGATTTTTCAAAATTCAAGAGAAGA
>CAJVPY010000921.1:0-22251 GCA_910591965.1 Dentiscutata erythropus
TTCTATTGTTACCTATTTTCGTACTATTACACTCCCCTATCTACTTCCTGCAGCAACCTTATAATTCTCCCAAATTGATTCATTCTGGCAGTTTTTCACTCTTCTTGCTCCCATATTGGTGTATGCAGCCTTCCCTATATATTGATACCTTACGGCATGGCTGGATTTATCGAATCTCCAGTTGTTATCTGCAGTGTACCACCTACTTTATACAATGCTCCCATAGTTGATATGATTGACTGTAGCATGGACGCCAAAGCTTCCTATTATAACTTATATTATATGGGTGTACTACTGACAATCGTTTTATTTCCAGCTTGGTGATACAAGGGCACCTAGAACCTTGACTTATAGCACATCAGTATGGCACCTATCATCGACATTGTGATATGCAGTGTTTCTTTATTAGTTTTCAATTTTCTAATCTTGTATGCCAGAGGTGTTCCTTTATTTGGTAAAGTTATCCTCTTATTACAGCCCCTTACAGTATTCACTGCTTCTCTCACCACTTCTAGATATGCTGCATTTAGCTGTCCTCCCAATCAAGATCCCCAAGACTGCCTTAGGGTTGTTGGTGCTACCTAGCCAATCGAGAATTTACATGCACAGCCTTATACAGTATTACTTTTTGTGACTCCATGTCACACATAGTGCCTAGTCTTCTCTATAGCTCGGGACTCCTTCCAAGAATTCTTTATAGGCCAAATAAGTACTTCATATGGTCTTATTATCACAAAGTTTCGCATTCGAAAGCTCCTGTAGGTTACAGAGATAATTAATTAAATTAATTACCACCAGCTGTAATTGAACTGTTGACCTCGTCTGTGGAGGGTTAGATGCCTATACCACTAGGCTATAGGACCCTAACCCTATAATGATAATTAATTTTAAATATTTTTCACTATATAAACTTTATTTTTTAACTTATTAATTAAGATGCTTATATTTAAATCTAATACATTATTGCTCAATATAACTCTTTTTGGATTGAATTCTATACAAAAAATAACAATACTTAATTTACCTCATTCTATAATTTTAGTGTTATATATTTAACTGTTAAATCACCTAATACAACAATTCTGGGTAATATATACAGTATAGTATAAAGAATAATTAAACCCAAACTAGTTTGCAAACTTCAGATCAAACTTTAATCAAACCAGACTTGACTAAAAAGTTCATAATCAAACTCAAACTAAATATAATTTCAAAAAGAAGTTTGAGTTAATTTTAGTTTAAAACTTATATCAAATTCAAACTTGATTAAAAGTTTAACAAGTTGGGTTTGATAGAAGCACTAGCCCACACTTCAATTTTTCAATTTTTGAATTTTCAATTTTTGAATTTTTCAATTTTTAGATTTTTCAATTTTTGAATTTTTGAATTTTCCAATTTTCCAATTTTTCAATTTTCACAAAAATTGCACTTTTGGCCTAAATGAAACACAGTAAAATCTCCATAGAATGGAAAGCTATATACATTTTTCTTATTTCAAAAAAAGCAAACTGGAACTATATACTCTTATTAAGCCACTTAAAAAATACCTTACCAAAATCTTTACTATCTATTTAGATAATTCAAAACCACTTATTAAATGATTTAAACTTTGTAGCAACTAAATAAGTCTCAACTTATACTCCTATTCAAATCCTACTAAACACAATAGAACACTATAAACAAAACAATAAGAAAGCTTGAATACTCTTTCAAGGCATGTCTAAAGCTTTTGACAAAATCAATATACCAAGACTTGCAGATGCTTACAAAAGAATTGACATATCTCAAAATAGTATTAACTTTATAACAAACTTATATACAAATTATAGTGCCAAAGTTATTACAACTTATGGCACTACTAAAGCTATCCCACTCACCTCTGATATTGAACAGAGTGAAACTTTCTCTCTATTATTATGAAAGATCTACTATGATCCTATTTTTAGCTATATTAATTCAAAATATTATAAATCTTTTCTCTAACCAGCATTTATTTACAACAAAACATCATCTCCAATCAATCAAACATATATGTATATACATATACAGTTATATCTCTTTATAATCACACTTTTGGGACTATAGGAACTTTTTTTAAAAAATATTCTTATATAGAGGTGTGCTTATATAGAGGTCTTTTGTTATATATTAAATAGTAATTGGGCTTAAATATAAGTGTGATTATAAAAAGGTTTTTATATGATATGATTATATAGGAAGTGATTATAAAGAGGTATGACTGTATATATAATAACAATAATAAACAAAAATTTCCACAAAATTACATAAAATAAACAACAGAATCACAAATTTTATTTGAAACATGCTTATGATTCTGCCATTTTAACAGCTGGCTTGCTTTGTCAGGCAGGAAACCATCAGCTGATATTCATATTAACAATGCCTATCTATTCTCTACCTGGTCTGTTTTGGCAACTCCCGTGCAATTATATTTCCTGGCATCCTGCCCACCCAAACTTTAGGCGTATGCAATGCTACAATGTTTTTCGTTAAAAGATCTAAGCCGCTGTCAATCGTCGCTAAATTTAGGTTGTTCACAATTTTACAAAATTGGTAAATTTTATTATCACATTAAAAATCGCGCGTTTTATCATGATTGATGCGTCTCCTTTTAATCCTTTTAATAACATAGGACTATAGTTAACTTTCTCATATTTCTAAATTTCAATATGGAAGAGAATGAGAGGATTATAATCTTGTTGCAAGTTCAAGAAGTGCTTGGAAAATTCTTCCTTAATTTTCTAAATTTTAGAAGCACTTATTATATAAAAAAGCTTGGAAATGCTGGCAATAAGTAACAATCTAGCATGAAATTATCTTACTGTTTTTGCAGTAAGTATATTTTAGTTAGTTATTATGAGATGGATGGGTTCAAGGACTAGAATACATTCCAGTCCCGGGACAATTTAGTGATGTATTGACAACCCCCGAGTAGCTGGCTACTACGCACTAGAACAATTTACGTAATGTATTGACAACCCTAAGTAGCTGGCTACTATGCACTGGCCGGTAAGAGTGGAGGAAGTTTCCTCTCAGGCGTTCTTGAATAGTATAAACATATGTTACTAATACAGCTAGATGCCTATATACTAACTGGTTGTTGTAAATAGAAAAATTAGATGCTTACGCACCATCTGGTTGTTAACAAGTTATGGTTTACTCGTCTTAGTCTTAATATTTATTTTGTCTATAATCTAATGTCTGTTTTATTTTTGAAAAGGAAGATAAATTATCTGAAAGAGTAGAAGCTTCGATTTATAAAAATCAACAATGACAAGATCAAATATATTCTTAAACATTTTTAACTTATTTATACATGTTTTATTCAATTAACTTCTAATTTGCTGTTATAAATAGCCTGAATATGACTTACAGTAGTAGTTGAAGTAAGCCAGCAAATGAAAACGTACGCAAAATTCACAATTACAAACCGTTTTTAAAATAATAATCATCATTTAGAATCAAATGAGTTAAAACAGTGAACCTTATTTCTTCGACAATATTTACTTTTAAAGTATGTGAGACAAAGAAATCAAAGTATAGACGATTCTTATAAGAACAATAAATCTTTTAGATACTCAAGTGTATTTTTTTAGTAATGATTTTTGCGTGCAAAATATTGTTGAAAATTTTGTAGCATTTGTACTAACCTCCAGGAAGTAATTGAAATGACAGTTAAAAGGATCAAACAAGAAGATTCAGAGAAACAAACAATTTTCAAGAGGATTATATAAAGATTAAGGAATGTGAGTTAATGAAGGCCGTAGAAAATGATCTTGAAAACAATGCTAATTTAATTAGAAACAGTCGTCCATAGTTTCAAATACATGTGATGGACTGACTTTTAAATCAATACAGCAATACAGTATTGCTGTATTGATTTAAAAGTCAGATCGTCATATGTATTTGAGTGTCAAACAAAAGTTTGATTTTGCCGAGCCAAAAAGGTAAAAAGGCAAATATTAAGTTTGATGGATTTGTAAAATTTAAACTTTATTTAAAAGTCAATCCGCTATTATCTCTTAAATATTTAATGACTGATTTAAGAAAATATATTATTCACACAGATTAGCATCGAAGAACCATGCTAAAAAATAGGAACGTCTATCCCTTCTACAAACCATTCAAAGAATTTTCAAAAAAAGATGCAGAGGAATTATTCGATGTAATATTTGAAAATACAAGTATCGAGTTTGAACTTCTAAAAATATAAAAGATTGTATTCAGCACATTCTTAGTGGAGACACCGAAGATGAATTCTCTATAGTCGAAAGACTAGTTGATAATATGGTCCCATTATTGTTATAGACTCAAGAAGTGTCTTGACATTTTACTTTACTATTATTTTGGTGGACTGCAAGCAGAAGGAAATGAAAAAATTTGATCTACACAAACAATATACCTATTTCTAATTTTTTTTTTTTTTTAGAAAAACAATTCTGGAATCGCATTGTAAGTTTTTATATAATGTTCTTTTCATTTAATACCATTTTTTTATATTTTTATTTCTGATTATAGTGGTGAAATTCCAAATGAAGCACATAATGACCAATATAATATTAATTATTTGTAAAAACCACCACAAGCTGGGCACACAAGTAAAAATGATGCAGCGTTATACCAAGATAAGTATGCATCAGTTCTATATGAACAATCGTACGGGTCTACAGAATTTGTAATTCCACATCAATTAGATAATTTTGTAATTTCTCATCAATTAGATGATTTTGTAATTTCTCATCAATTAGATGATTTTGTAATTTCTCATCAATTAGATGATTTTGTTAAATTAGCACAGAATGGAGTAGATGATTTAAATCATCATTTTACGCAAAATAATAGCCTGAATGTCGACCCAGCTGAACACCATCACGTTCTAGTGAACGAAATAGATCTTTTCACCGCTGCCACAATATTTACAAGAAAGAGAAAGAAGGTCAAAGTCAAGGTCACGATCTCAAGCTAGTCAATCGGAATCCATGGTTATAGTAGGTATATATTTATATATATTATTAATTATAAATTCTATATTAAATTTAATTTTTATGTTTTCAAAATATTTGATTTCGGTATACCTAACAGACGTTATCCGCAAAAACCAAAGCTTGCTACAAAAAGCTTTTTTTCCTAATCGTTGCAAATGATCCAGGCAAAACATATATTTTTCGCATTCTAACTAAAATGAAGTTTCTTGTTTTAAAATTCCTACATCTTTTCAGAAAGATGGGAATTATTAAATATTGTAAAATTTGGTGTTCTTTTAGAGGTATTTTATTTTCTAAAGCATTAAAAATATTATTTATAAACTTTTACTTCAATTCTATTTATTTATTTATTTATAGAAATTGCTCACCAAAAACGAAAGAAAATGCTTTAAATCAATAATGACTGTCGTATCGGTGAATGGATAAAGATAAACAGATAACACACCCACAAAGAGATAAATTGCGAATTTAGAAAGAATATAACAAGAACCTATTTTCATTCAGAGTTTCTTTTTACGATTTAGCATTTGATGTGTAATGGCATATGATGTAATGTTATTAATTGTATGAATACTTACAAGTAAATCATTGTATGTACGTACGTACGTATAAGGTTTTTCGGATTTAACATATCCCGATTAAGTGGCTAATCCTGATGAAGAAATTATATATTATGTTCGCTTGAAGTTTGCTTGATCTCAAATTTGTTTCACTAAAGGCTGTCAATGAAAGTAATAGTGTATTGATCTGTATTTAATTCGCTATTAATTAAAGGATAAATTTGGATCAGTAAATGAATTTCTGAAACTACAGGGACATTGTCTAATAGAATTGTCTAATCTAGAACATGAAATTAAATTTTTTAAAAATCGAAAATGATATCTTCAAAATACAATAATTTTGAAACACCCTAATGGTAAAAATTCGTAAGTTTAAATACCTTATTTTAAATAACTGACAAATAAATAATATATATATATATATAATTTATATATTGTATTCTATAATATCTTAAAAATATACCGATTAATAAAGTAATAAAATGATAGATTAAATGTTAATGCACAATCATAGTACAGTATATCACCGATTAGTTAAAGCCGTGGAACTTGACCCAAACTTGCTGTATAAATTGGAATTCGGGATAAAATTTCAAATATAACCAATTTGAACGGCATTAAATAGAAATTCAGGTTTTAATTTGGGCCCAATTCCAAAAAGTCTCCGTGATGATTATGGGTTATGTGCGATTTATGCCGATATAACAGATCCAAATTTCCGAAAATTCCCATGAAATATGCAGTATATACAATTTATTAAAATTGAGAACGAGCATGTTTAGAAAAATAAACAATATAACTCAAAAATTTTAATTAAAAATTCAAAAGGGCTTTCACGCACTAAAACACCATCAGGTACTGTATTAATTCATTAATGTTTCTTGAGTCAATCCATATATTTCAAGTTTACAACTGTAAGACTTTATAAAAAATAGTTAGTTCAATATGTACAAAATAATACTGCTGAAGTCAAAAAAAAAAGCTAGAAAGAAGCTAAACAAGTGGACATCAAAAGTGTTATACGTACTACCGCCACTGAACCAGTAACTACCACGACTGTAGCTACCGAGTATTATAACCTATTGTTATTAAAATGTAAAAGATCATTTATTGTAACATTCAGTTCATGCTATGGTGAAAGCATATATGGCTGAAGCTGGAATTAGGGACCTTGATTTAAAAATATAAACCCTACCAAAATCCATTTATACTCTATTATTATTAAAACTACCCCTAAACCTAACCTAATCCTAGAAAAACAAAACCTAACAAAAGGCCCAAGGATTTTTATATTAAAATTACCACATGATAATCAAAGACTTTTTATTTAGAAGTCGAATTTCAAGAAGATATATATTTAAAGTAACCTAAAAAACTATATATTTTTAACCTTTTATTAAAAAAAACAATTTTTTTTAACTTAGAATTCATTTTTATATTATTACATATAAATCTAGTTATAACAACCCACTTCTTTAAATAGTAGTAAATTATGTTGAAATACACTTACGTATAATTTTAATGTGAAATTTGCATACATATCAATTAATACGTGGTAAAAACTGTTATGGCCTATTCTTTAACTTTTCTTGAATGATCGTAATATTTGTGTGTTTCGCGTATATAAAATAGGCATTTTACCGAGAATTCATTTAGCCGGCATCGGCATCACTCCAAGTGACAATTTACTAACAATATATATTTACAACTAATTAAACGCTAACCCTATGTGATGAACTGTTAATAAACCGTACGTTAGTTCTGCATTTTAAAAAACCCAATGTCATCTTTTAAGAAGCTTAGCGTATGTCATAAAAAGTATCTGTCCTGTGACCTCTAAGCCAGAGTGCAATTTCTCGAGCGTATTCAAAAAAAAAAAAAAAAAAAAAAAAAAAAAAAAAAAAAAAACACGGATGCGTGATGATAGCCAATAGTTAATCATAATTTAAAAATTCAAAACAAACGTTTGAAAAACATCATAAACAAAAGTTTCCTTAAACATTTTTTATATAACTACCTAACTTCCAATCTTGTTCTAAGCGCTAACCCTAACGTAAAGCATTTCTTAACCATCAAGTAACTAATATGTATATTTTTTTTTATGGTTACGCTACGCTGAGAAAATCACCAGAGTGCGCCAAATCCATATCTTATTGTTAACATAATATAAAATCTGTATATTTAAAGGGAAAAAAAATTTTAAGGTTATTTTGTATAGTTCTAATTTAAGTTAGACCACAGAGTCGACATTTTTTGTGAGATAACTTTGCATATTTTATTAGGTTTCGCCGGGTCTCAAATGCTTCTTCAAGGTTTCGACGCTTCTCTCTCTTTTTTTTTTTGGCTTATATTTCGTCTTTCGCTATTTTGAACTTATGGTTTCATCTTTCCCCATTTTTGAAAATAGGTTTCGCCTAAAAACTGTAGGTGCGCTACAGTATGTAAATCAAAATTAAAATTTTATAAAGGTCAATAATGCAGTATATCTCTGCAAATAAAGCTTTCTTTCATTTATGTATGTTGTAAGTGGGAACAGAATTTTAAGTTGATTCAGAATTTTTAAGGTTAGAGTTGGAATTTTTAAGTGGAATTATTCCATTCTAATCTAAATGAATTCCGAACCTATTATGATTATATTCCCACTCACAACATATATATAAAGAACCAAAAAAAGAGACTGAATAGCCTTAACTTATAGCTTGGTTTGTAGAGATATAATAATAGTTCTTTACAAAACTTTGACCAATGTGCCGCGCACTCCAATGCATGAATCCTAACTAATTGTGATTGCGCAGCATTAACTAATTCTTCTAAGACCAAGATAACGCCCATAGGTATACTCGAATAACGACTTATATGATAAATGAAACAATTAAATCAGATGACTAAGAGACAGATAATAAAAAAACAAAAAGCTAAACAATACATTGTTCACAATATAGTAAAAGAAATTCTTAATGCATATCTTACGTACGTACCTGGTGAATTTCCCGGAGTGTATCAGAAGACATAATGGGAAGTAATAGACCAGTTTTATATTGGGAGCTGCCTGTTTTAAAAGTAGCATAAGTGTAACAATATCAATAAAGTTTCTACTATAATACAGTATAAGAAAAAAGAAAGTAAGATATATATATATATATATATATAACATTCTGTTGTAGTTCATATTAAAAGACTAAAAAAATAAATTGCTTGAAAAGAAATGACTTTTGTTAATGGTACTCTGATACAAATTTAAGCTAGAATATGTTCTTGAATGTAACAAAATATTGTTTAAAGAAAATCATGTAAATAATATATAATACTCTGTAAATACAACTATAAAGAAATTTTGTAACTTATGTTGTTGGCCTTATTGAAATCGTTAAAAACCACACCAAGATTTATTTTAGTCATTATAATAGTTAAAGACTTTTGCTGCGCTAATTTCTTATGTCATGTTCCTACAATATAAAATATAAATTTGTTTAGCAAATGTAAATGTTTGCTATAAGGAGGTTTTTTTTTTTTTGCACATGAATTACGCGCAGGTTTTTATCATTCTAAGGAAAAGTTTAAAAATTCAACCGAAAAAAAAAAATCAATTCTAGTATTCGTGAAACAATTCATTCAAGCACATAAATATTTTTGAAAAAGATTTAATGTTCATTTTTAGAATTTATTTACAAAGATTTACAAAGGTCCTATAGTACGTAAAAATAAATATGAACAACCGAATAAGGTATTGATAAGAATGTATAACTATATAAAATGACAATTTAGAAAAAAACAGATCAAGCCAGAATTTTTATGTACAAAAAAAAAAAAAAAAATAGATTAAAAAAACGTGTTGTGAATTTGTCAGAAATTTTCCTAAATCCCAATTGCCAATTGCCTATTGCCTATTGCCTAATGCAAATGAATATGTTAAAATCGAAAAAAGAAATTACAAATGATAGGAGAAAAAAAAACTACAATGAAGGAAACTGCAAATGATAAGGAGAAAAAAATTTTTTTTTTAAAAAAATGAATAATGATTAATCAAATATATGTATATAATTTACACAAAGTCCTATTCCAAAATGACAAATGGACCAATGAAACAACAAAATATAAATACAGTTATGAATAAAATTATAGTAAAAAATTGACAAGAATATATGAGTAATTGTAATGTTGAAGGTTGAGGTCTAAATTTTATAAAGTAATTTTAATGATTAGTAACTTATGCAAACATAAATTTAAATAAATAAAGAATTAATGTAATTGGATAAAATTACTTACAAATTTCCCGAACACTTTTTCATAAATTTCTTCTTTTGAATAGGCTCAAATTTTTTATCAATATCTACCTTCTTTGGTGGTTTAATAAACTGATCGTCAGCAACTTTTTGCAGACTTTTTTTTGACTTTTTTGAAGTAAAAGATTGACCCTTTCCCACGCTATCAGAAATCCCATTTTTTTTCCAATCGTCGCCTTTTTTAGTCTCTTCTACTGAAGGCACACAACCATGTGATGAATATTTTTCAGCTGAACTCTTTGCTAAATACGAACTCTTTGCTAAATACGAACTCTTTGCCAAATATACAAAAAATATGATCCATTGCTTATTCACTTCATACCAATCTTTATGGTCTTTAACAGCTTTTCGAAAAACTTCATCCCCAATTACAACATTTTTTTGATGTACATAATAAAAGCTAAGATTAATGGCAGTCGTTTTTATATTTCGCAAGTAGAGGGAATCTTCATTTTTAAGAAAATTACATTTTGAAAATTCTTGGTTAAAATGTTGAAGATGTGCGAATAGATCGGTTAAAGCTTTTCTTTGTAAATCGTTTAATTGATAATTATTATAAGGCATTATTGAGTATTTAATTCTATTACTTTTTGGATTACTTTTTGGATTAGAGAAGAGAAAATATTTAATTGAGAATATGGTAGGAATTTATAGCGCAGTTATTAGCCTATTTAACAAGAAGGAATTTTTTTTTTTTTTTTTTCCTGTAACAAATTTTTTAAAATAATGATGCAGTTACGCAGAACTTTACAACAATATTCGGCATTGTTTAAGAAATACCAGAATATTTTCTGATTTTAATCTTCGGTGTAACCGATTATCGATTCTATCTCGGGCGAGTCATACAATTACACAAAAACGAAATATCAAAAGAACAATGAAATCATTTTGATAATAGTTTAGTACGTAGATAAAAAGATAAGAAATAGAATTACTCATGTAAATCAAAAATCGTTGGAGTCTTACTCATATACATATAAATGATTAATGCTTTAAATCAAGAAACTAAAATAGATGAGATAAGCGTAATTTTTATGATGTATTTTAAAGAAATTTTTTTTTTCACGGAAAACTTCAAATCTAAAAAGTAATTTTGAAGTAATAATTTAAGCATTGTTAGACATCTTACGGAACGCCCAAAGAATTTATTTTGTTAAATGGATACACAAATGTTGAATTCTAATTCTAAATTTACAAAAACTCCTTTGATGAAAATTGAGTACTTATTGTATAACGATATAAATATAAAGATAATATAATAACAAACAATATAACGATAAATAATGATACGTACGTACGTACGTAAGTTATGTGTCTACTATTTTCAGAAAGCCCATGCGGTGTACCAGTGCCCGCAAAAAAACGAGTATTAAAATTGGTATCTTGTTCGGAAAGGTTCGGAATGTAAATGATAGAAATGAATTTGGTAAGTTTTGATCAAGAATTTTTTTGGATTAGGATGTTTATAGAATGTCGTGGTACTCTTGCAACATGATCAAGATTAAATCTGAAGTGTTAAAGTTTTGATTACCGTTACATGAATTACAGAATTACAGAATTACTACCACAACCCCACACACCCACACGTTTGATGTTTTTTTTAAGATTTTAATTTGTACGATATTCTTTGCATATTATTATTCTCTTGAATACAGTTTCTGGGGACTTTAAAAAAAATATTATTCATCATTTGATAAATTTGAAAACTATCGCTTAGACCTGTTCATAATATGCACTTTGAATATTTGATACATGCAATGTCCATTACTGCAACTGTCCGTTATTTTATCATAACGACAACAAATTATATATTAGGAATTTCTTAGTATTACTTAGTATCACTTAGTATCACTTAGTATTACTTAGTGCTGTATTACATTAGCATAATAATATTATTGTCGGCATAATTTAAATCCTTTTGTTAAGTAACTTGTAACTAACTTGTAACTAACTTGTAACTTAAGTAACTGAAAATTTGACATGTTGAAATTCTGACAAACCTAAACGTAAATATTTGATATGAATATGAAAAACATTTTAAAAAAAATTTTTTCAAAAAAAAAAAAAAATTCGAATCTAACTAAAATAATTTTTGCATGTGATAGTTTACTTGAGTATATACATAGATATAAAAATTATAAAAATCACGCGACTTTAGTATTTCCGATTTCGGCCAAAAGGATTTAATATATCAATTAATTGATGCATAATCAAATATCAGCTGAATTCGATGTCTAATAATTATCATACATTATTAACTGTTAACGTTAACGTTAACGTTTTGCTTATTTTCAGATGAGATTGATAAAAAATACATTCATTCCTGTTAGATTAATGATCTGTTCCTACTGTATAATATTATTTCTTTTTTTTCCAGTTGATTGCCCAAAATGTTACTTCACACATCGCGTTGTAACAAATTGAAACGGATCCTTAAATCCATATTCTTATAACCTTCAATAGTACGTATTCTAAGAAAATTTAAAATCTACCGATATTAATAATTAAATTATAAATTATATAATATATATATATATATGTTTTTGAATTATATATTTATATATGTATAGTAGTCTTTTAAAATAAAAATTATATAAATTATATATCTAGTCTCTTACATGCATATCTTCATAAACTGTATCTAAAATTGTTTGAGGCTAAGTTTAAATATATATTTAAGTATATATGATATTATTTTTTAGGTAAACAGAATAGATATAATATTTAATACTGTAAGATTTTTATATTATATATATATTTATATATACAGAATATACTTAGTACATACTGTATATTTTTAAAAAAACGACATATATTTTAATATTAAATTAAAGTTAAAATTTAGATGGCAGATTTTTATTAGATTTTTAAGATAAAAGTTTGGAGTAATTTTTTTAAATTAATACAAACATTAATACAATATAATTTAATTTTATCCCTTACATTACTTACATCGTTTTACAGCCAAAACTTCTGACAAATGCACTTATGCACTTTTTTGAGCATATCATATGTAAATTATAATTTAAGGGTATGTGGTGTTTTAAGCAAACTAAGTCACCTATTCGAGCGCTTTCGCCTTATTATTTTTGGAAGTGCATAGTGTTAGATCTTGCGTTCTTTATTTCTTTGAGGGACCATCTGCGCCCAGGCAAATTTGCCTGCAAATACTTTATAGTATTGTATTTAAGAGACTAACTGAATCATGTTAAAGCAACTATATACTGTATATAAAATATATATATATATATATATATATATATATATATATATATATATATATATATATATATATATATATATATATAAAACTATAAAAATAATATATAGATTAATTTTAAAAATATACTGTATATATTTTAATATTATATACTGTATATATACTGTATATACTGCATTACTGTATATCAGATATATATATATATATTTATTTATTTATTTGTTTATTAATATTTGTAGAATTGATTGTTATTGCTAATAAATTTTTTTATAATATATAGTATAACCAACTATCAGATATAATAAATTATTTTATAATATATAGTATAGTCAACTATATATCAAATATAATAAACACTTTATACTAAATTTACTAGTTTAATAATCCAAATTTGAAGTACCGTTAATATAAGACCCGGATCTAGTACATTTCACACAATATTTCACACAATACTTCACACAATAGGCAATTAAACCATTGAAAAAAAATTACTATATTTGATTAATCAGGGACCGAACCGAATCGACTTTTGGGTTATGTTCGGTTTGGTTTGATTTTCAAACTAAACTCAAATCCAGACTTTTTTAACATGGGCTTTATATAACAAACAACTATATACACAAAATATTCATAGTACTTCTTATCTCTACTTATTTTTATTTTACCTTTTCAACTTACTTATTTAAATTTCAATTCCAATTCCCTTTTCATAATGATATCATTATTTGCTTCAATAGATGCCCATCTTAGCAGATTTATGAAAATAAACAAATGCCTTATATTGATTTTTCTTTTAATTTCCAGTTCTTCTTTCGTAGTTATATAAAAAATTTCAAATTCATTTGTATTCACATACATGCAAACTTTGATAATAAATTAATGCCTTATGTTCGCCTTTCAAACTCTATTTAGCATTTCATTCCATCGATATCTGTTTTCTTTTCCTAAAATAAACACGAATAAAATAAAAATTAAAGAGTAAAAAATAATGCCTTTTTGAATATTAGATTAATAAAACTCATCATCTAATTAATGCAATTAATGATAAAATTATTTAAATAATTAAATGAATAAACGTTCTTTATACTTACTACTGTAGACTAATGAAAATATAAATTACGTGAAATACTAAATATTCTGATATTGGGATGGGGCCTCTATTTAAAAATATAAATCCTATTAAAACCCACATATACTCTTTCACATACACTCTTTAATTATAAACCCTAACCCTAAATTCTAACCCAGCCATAAAAAAAAAAAACCAAAAAAACATGCTTAAAAATTTTTAAAATTTCATATTAAAATAAGTTCAAATTTCAACATCATACCCCACAGTAAATATACATGAAATTGCATAGCTTATTAGATTAGTAATCGTTATTTATGCTCACCCACAATTAATACATTTAAAAAATAAATATTTTGATTATCGTATAGTCACGAAATAACATCTCTGCGCATTATTTTCAGGTATGCTCATGCACTAAGTTTTTTTAAGGAGAAGCAATTTCAGAAATAATGCCCATATGCGTTATTTCTTACTAATTGATGCAAATAAATAGTATATGGCATATTTTAAATACTGTAAGTACATCAAATTTTATGATTGCATTTAATAAAGTTATAAAGCTTGATATAATCAAATCGAATAAATTCCCTTTAATTCGGTCAAAATTTACTTTGGTTCCTTAGATTAATTAAGCAATATACTAGGTGAGTGAAAAGCTCCCGAACAGAGATACAATTAGATTTTTTATAAATCTATAGATACCGTATTCCGTTCTCCAAAGTACCCCGGGTCTTTTACAAATTTGGCCATTTTAAAGCCCGACAAGGGTACTTTACATGGTTGGGTATTTTTTACAAAGTTATGTAGTTTACTATTAACATAGTATAAAATTGTACTGAATACTCATAGCATTATACTCGGATATTTTACAGTTATTAAGGTGGGATATGAGTACTTCGGAATACGATATTTGCAATATGATCGGTATAATTAAGATGATAACAAAAATATGTAATTTAGTGATTAATGAAAAGGCCTCATTTTAGGGACTTCATCCATCCAGATATATAGATTATAAAAAAAATTTCAATATTAGTAGAGATAAAACAGAAGGTCCCGTTCAGGAACTTTTTACCCACCTGGTATATTCAAAATTGATAATATATAAAATGATAATTTTTGAACTAGCAATTAAATTTTTCTTTATCGGTTTGTTTTGATATACTCTTTAAAGTGATATCGCTCTTTCTTGTATTCTTACAAGTTATTCAATTTAAGTACAGTATAAAAAAATCTTTATTACAGTATTAAAATTCATTATACGTATAAACTGCATTATACGTATTTGTAACCATAGTACCGTAATAACGCCCCTGCGTTTTATTTTGGATCCCTTCGCGTTATTTTGAAGCGTGCATACGCCTTATTTGGGCCCCTGCGCGTTATTTTGAAGCGCGCATACGCCTTATTTTGAGCAAGAATATGATTTTTTTTCAAATCTCGTAATACATGGATGCTATTGTAATAACTAAATTAGCAACAGAGTTATAAAACGTGAAAAGCATCTAACTTTTGCAAATTTCATCGGATCTGCATAATTTTGGTACTACTTATCAAATGATTCGCAATCACTAAATCATTCAAAAAAAAACCACCGTATTTGCGCGTAATAGCGCACATGTGTATTATTTCGAAATCCTTATTTTTTTTGAAAATAGTCCAAAATAATGCGCTCTCTTAAATATACCATATTACATATTTTGATCGAATTTTCAGGCTAAGTTCACTAATAAAAGCAGGGCCTCCTTTTGTAACCCAAAATTGTCAAAATTATTCGAATTACCGCGCATGCGCGTCGGGTTTCCTTATGTCAAGAAAATCCCGGGCTGAAGATCACTGTAGATCCTTTCCGATCTAATTCCGAAGCCAAAACATTCAATTTCTTTAAACTTCTAGCGACGATTTCTCAGTAACCACTCGATCAAATTTGGTAAAATTTTTTATTTTGATTCTATATTTTTGTAAAATTAAACCAAAAAAAAGATCATTAAATTTGGTCACGTAGGTGTCGAGAAACATTCGCTAGAAGTTTTGAAAAAGCTTGAAATATCTTAGGAAAAAAATCTAAAATCGGCAAATTTTTTCTTTTTGAAATTTTAAACGATGATTTCTCAACACCCAGATATCCAAATTGAATGAAATTTTTTTTATTTTGATTATATAAGTATCTAGGATTAAAATAAAAAAATTTTTACCGAATTTGAATAGAGAGATGTTGAGAAGTATTGATTAAAAGCTAAAAAAAAATTTGGCCACAGCTTTCTTTATTACGGATATCTAAACTTTGAACGAAGATAACTCGGCCGTTACATAATTGAATTTGATCAAAATTTTTTTATTTTAATTCAGCGATATTATAGAATTAAAATAAAAAACTTTTGATCGAATTTGAGTATGTAATGGCCGAGTTATCTTCGTTCAAAGTTTAGATATCCGTAATAAAGAAAGCTGCGCCAAATTTTTTTAAACTTTTAATTGATATTTCTCAACATCTATCTATTCAATTTCAGTAATTCTTTTTTTATTTTAATTATACCTACTTGCAGTAACAAAATAAAAAAAATCATTGAATTTGGATAGATGGCTGTCGAGCAACCGTCGATTGAAGTTTATGTAAATAATTTTATTGCAACATTTTTTTTCTTAAACTTTTTTACAAAATTTTAAAAGATTATTTGTCAACACCCAGATATCCAAATTCAATGAATTTTTTTATTTTGTTTCTGCAAGTATTTAGAATTAAAATAAAAAAATTTTACTGAAATTCAATAGACAGATATTGAGAAATATCGATTAAAAGTTAAACCAAAATTTGGTCACAGCTTTTTTTTTATGGATATCTTAAATTTGAACGAAGATAACTCGGCCATTACATAATCAAATTCGATCAAAATTTTTTTATTTTAATTCTGTGAGATTGTAGAATTAAAATAAAAAAATTGATTGAGTTTGATTAGATAACAGTCGAGCTATCTTTGCTCAAATTTTAGATGTTCGTAAAAAAAAAGCTGCGGTCAAAATTTGTTTTAGCTTCTAATCGATTTTTCTCAACACCTGTCTATTCAAATCCAGTAATTTTTTTTATTTTAATCCTACGTACTGGTAGAATTAAAATAAAAAAATTTTCATTGAATTTGGATATCTGGGTGTTGAGAAATCATCTTTTAAATTTCAAAAAGAAAAAATTTGCCGATTTTTGATTTTCTTTCCTAGATATTTCAAACTTTTTCAAAACTTCTAGCGAAGGTATCTCGACACCCACTGAACCGAATTCAATGAAGTTTTTTTTATTTTAATTTAACAAATACATAAAATCGAAATAAAAAAGGTTTTGCTAAATTTTATCGAATGGTTACTGAGAAATCGTTGCTAGAAGTTTAAAAAAATTCAAAATTTTTAAAAGGATTTTCAATTTAATTGATTCTGATTGGTGAATATTTGAGCTCCGGAATCAGATTGGAAAGGATCTACAGTGATCTTTAGCTCGGGATTTTCTTGACATAAGGGAACCCATGCGCGTCCGAAATAACGCGTAGATGCGCGTTATTACATGCATTATCATGACGCACCTACTAACAGTGCAGAATTTGAGTATCAAATACACTCTATGCATGGTACTTCTGTTTATCACAACAGCTACTTGATGGGTGAGATGAAAGAAACCAGAATTTGTCTGGAAAAAACTGCTGATTACCATGTAAACCCAAAGCTATGTACTCAAATATAAGAAAATTCATTCGTAACTGTCATCCTGAAGGTCATTAAATTATAGCTACCGTATTTCTGTGACATGTATACCCTCTGTGAGTTGTACCCTGCGGCGATTTTGAACTCCAAATCGTAATTTATACCTGGGTATTAATCACAGTACCCCTTCGACATGTGTACCCCCCTATGAGTTGTACCCTACCTCTGGAAAACTTATAAATAAAAAACTTTTAGCCAATCAACTTTCAAGATCTGAGGTAACGTAGCTTTTATTATACCGCCTTAATTTTAACTAGTACAGTATCTGTACAGTAAATTTTAGTCGAACCCCACTTATATAAGTAATATAACAATAGCGGTAAAAAAATTTGCAATTAAAAAACATTGTATTTTATTTTTACTTTGCCAAAATCTATGAACTCAAAACTTTATTATTATATCTTGAAATTATTAGAATCAAAAAAAGACAAAAATCTAAAATTCTATTCCCAAATATTATTGCTACCTTCAACTTCTTCATACTCTTCGCTCTCAATATCATCAAAATTTATTGGCTTAGAATTTTTATCATTTTCACTTGCTAAATTCTTATTTACTTCATTATAATCAAAAACCAGATCATTCTTCATTCTATCCATTTTAACCAAGATACCACAACACTTGAATGCTTTTATAATCAAGCAAGGATCAACCTCTTCCCATGAATCCATTATCCACTGAGCAAGTGTAGCATATGATAGCTTTCGAAAATGTCCAGCTGGTATTAATTAATGAATTGTTTTAGACATCCATGCATCATAGCAGCGATGCATCTAAAAATTTTATTTTTTATTAATATTGTATACTTAATAGATAAAACTTATAGTTTTGTTATGCATTACTAATATATATTTAATACAAATAAAAATTTTGTATGTATTTTACTCTTGAAGCTCTTGTTAACTGAAATATCTAGAGGCTGAAGTTTGCTAGTTAACCCTTCCAGAATTACTGCAAGGTGAGTGTTGCTTTCACCAAAAAGATATTTGACAAAATCTACTAAGTGATCCCAAAAGAAGTTCAAGATGAAAAGAGACTGCGGTTTTACTAGTTCACTATGTTTGTTCCAAATGTTATTAATCCAATAGTGCATCTTATATTTATTGCACCATCCCTTTTCATTCACTCTTATGACTACATCTTGAAGAAACACATCATGGTAAATATTTTTTAATTTAAAAATACACACTGGTGGAAGCTTCATTCTATCCATGAAACATCCAAAAATTACTGTAAAGTTTGTTCTTTCATACTTGGTAGTTCTGATACCCACTGTTTTAGACCCACGTTTTTCGATAGTAACCGGGCTAGGCATGTCAAAAGATAGGGAAGTTTTATTCATATTTCCAATAAGATTAATAGAAAAATTGTATTCCTGGTGTTTAAACAAAATATAACTTAAAAATTCAGTTTGTTTTGCATCAAGGTCAGCTGGAAGATGCTGTGTAACTGTTGTATGTCTATGGTTTGAAAAATTATAGCAGCACAAGAACCGACTTAACCAGCTTATGAAAAATTTACAGCTACCAATGTCAGGATAAATATTTTTAAATTCATTAGTTTGAGCTAATGTCTTAGCTTTTTTTATGACTATGTTTTGAGTGATAGCATTTTGCTCATTATGGCAACCATTAATTCATTCAACTAGTCTTTCTTCCAACATTGGATACTGGGCTTGTCTACTATGGTTAAGAGTTAAAAGATATGGTGCAGTGTTTAAAAGTTCATTCTTTTTGTTAACCCAATCACAAACCTGCTTTGATTCTATTTCAAATTGTCTTGCAGTTGCCCTCACATTGTTAGTCTGCTCATAATAACAAATGATCATGGGTTTTTCTTTAACAGTCCATGAGTGATGGCTTTTACTAGTAATATGAGCATATTTTTTGTTATTGCTTTTTCTTGAAGACATTCTTAGTGCTAAAAAGTTTGTATATAATACGGTATAAGAGTGTTTTTTTTTTTTTTTTTTTTAAATACTAATATCATAGTTATGAGTCATCATGCATTATATGCGGGTTACAGAACAGAGGCTACATTCATGATCAGGTATAAGAGTACTGAGAAACAAGAGAAACTGAAATAAATATATATTGTAGGTAGTAGCAATTAATAATTTTACAATGTCTTTTATGTCATTATGATATTATAACATAGACTCATAATAACACATCACATATATAAATATAAAATTGGAAAATTGGCAGTGTGGTCATGTTTGACCAATAAAAAAAAAAAATATATATATGTACCCACTATTAGTACAGTATACCCCTCCCACATGAGTACCTGAGTACATAACATAAACTATAGAAATACCCTGAGTACACATGTCGCAGAAATATGGTATAGCTTTTAAACAGATTGCCAAATTATTTATTAGGGTGGATAAAAAAATTGACAATAGAAAAACATAAATTACTTTATCTGAAAAAAATCATTTCCCTTTTAATTTTATTATTCACCCTCTTATTATAATCATATGATAGAGATTTATGTGTTAATTGATTTTTGTCACACATTTATTTTTTATTTTTTTCTTATTAGTTACTTTTTCAGGCTTATTTGTTATAACCCCAGGTTTTTATTTGTTATTGCACAAAAAATTTAAAACCTTAAAGACAAAGAAATGTTAATAGAAATGATTAGTAACATGAGTTCCTGTTATATCATCATATAAAATGATAAATAACTTATAGAAATGA
This sequence comes from Dentiscutata erythropus, assembly GCA_910591965.1. Lineage (NCBI taxonomy): Eukaryota > Fungi > Glomeromycota > Glomeromycetes > Diversisporales > Gigasporaceae > Dentiscutata > Dentiscutata erythropus. Next base: position 20,594 of record CAJVPY010000921.1, read on the forward strand.
TTAGTAACATGAGTTCCTGTTATATCATCATATAAAATGATAAATAACTTATTTATTCCACCGTGCTAGGGAAATAAATAACTTAACGATTACTAATTGCAAATACTATATTATTATATCACAAAATAATATATGAAATTATATTATGATAAAATCACAACAATGTATTAATCAATCAATTAATATATATTTGTAATCAATTCAAAACAAAATGCTGCTTGAATATTTTTATATTGAGCAGCTAATTAAGTTATTCAAGCATTATTTTGAGAAATATTTGAGTAATTTAACTAATTTTTGAAAAGGCAAATTTTAAATTAGTGCTTTAGCTTAATATTATATACAAATATATTATATTAATTTACTGTATTGGTGTGTAATAACACGCATCTGCGCATTATTTTAAAACTTTGCTTATTTTGTCTCTTATTGATAGATGTTACAAATAGAAAAACAAACTAAGAAAAGAAAAAATGAAGAAAAACAATTATGGGTTGTCTGTCTCTTCTACTTTTGTACTATAATGTACATACTAAAAGTGCAGAGTTAGAAAGTATCAAAGAACTATGCTACTATGTATATATGCTACTATGGGTTAACTTTGGTGAGCAGAGCAAAAAAAACCAGACTTTTTTTGAAAAAATCTCACTGCAACTAAAGAGAAACCTTGTGACTGTTGTCCTAACAGGCCACTTTCTACCCCAAATTCAAAACTCAAAAAGTGACTGTTGTCTCAACAGGCCACTTTTTACTACAACTCATACTCAAAAATGTGACTGTTGTTTTGACAAGCTACTTTTCACTAAAACTTATATTCAAAAATGTGACTGTCATCCCGACAGGTTATCTACAAAACTCAAAAAGTAACTGTTATTCCAACAAGCCACTTTCTACCAAAAAGCTTTAAAAAGCTAAGTAATAGTTACTATCTTTAATAGACCAAGCTTTAATAAACAATACTAGAAACAGATAGGGTGGGACAAAAAAACTAGACAAAGTCAGGTTAGCAGAAAAAACAGAAATTATCTTTCTTGAGAAAAACCCATTTTATTTAAATACTACTAACAATTAGGGTGCTGACAGATATTACGTAATATTAATTTACTATGAAGGTACTCCCCCTCCCCCCCATATAAGACAATTCTGATTGGCCGATTTAAAAATATATATAGAAAATATATACTGTATATAGTATATATAATTTTACTAATTGATTATTACTTTGAGTCTCTAATAAACTTATGTAGAATATAAATACATGCCAGAATAATGTATTTTTTAGTACTGAACAAGTTTACTTAGAGCTGCAAGGCATACTTTATTAGTAATATTTTGAGCAATACAAGCTTTCTATATTTTTATTAATAAAAATATAGAAAATCTATTATAAACTAAAATTTTACTAATAAAATAAAAAATACATTATTATGGCATACGTTTTCTTTACTTTTCTTAATTTGTAAAGTGAAGATGTGTAAAATTGCATTTTTGATAAAAATTTACCAAATTTATGCATCTTCACTTTATAAATTAAGAAAAGTAAAGAAAACGTATGCTGAAATAATGTATCTTTTGGTGCCGAACAAGTTTACTTAGAACGTAAAGGCTTATTTTATTAGTAAAAATTTAGTTTATAATAGATTTTCTATATTTTTATT
>CAJVPY010000922.1:0-22234 GCA_910591965.1 Dentiscutata erythropus
TAATTATTATATTTTTTGTATACATTGTATACATATAAAATAACATGGTTTATATTATTATTTATTATTACAGGATCTCAGCGAAAATTTACTTTTTTTCTGGAAAGATCTATCGAATTGCCGTTTGGGAATAATGTTGAATCTAGATTGGTTTCAACCTTTCGACAATTCTCAATATAGTGTTAGAGCCATCTATGAAGTCATCTGCAACCTTCCACGAAGTGAGAGATTTAAGCCTTCGAACATTTTAATATTAGCATTGATACCTGGCCCAAATGAACCAAAATTGCATCGGCTAAACCATTATTTGGCTCTTGTAATAGACCAATTAATAGGTCTGTTTGATAGTTTTAGTCTTTCAAGCACACATGAAAGCCCTACCGGCAAGTTTATTAGAAGATCAGTAATTTGTTGTTCTTGCAATATACCAGCTGCAAGAAAGTTGTGTGGGTTTATTTTAGCACGAATTTCCTGTCATAGGTGCTTGAAAAGGGCAAACATTGGTGAAAGAAACCAGCTAAACTTTAGTGGATTTGCCAATATGGATAACTGGTTTCAAGAAAGAGATATCAATGAAGTTCGTTAAAGTGCTATTTCATAGAAGAGTTGTAATACTGAAGATGCAAGAAAAAGGCATACATTAGTCCGCTGGTCCAAAATTTATTGTTTAACCTATTTTAATTCTGTTCAGTGCACAATAATTGATTCTATGCATTGCCTATTCTTAGGCATTGCTAAATGGATAGTTAATTTATGGATCAATGAAGGTAAATTGGCAAAAATTTTTTAATTGAGTAATTATTTTTTAGTTAATACACTAGGTGCAACTATTGTGTTAATAGAAAAACAATTACTCAATTGAAAAATTAATTTAAATAATTAGTTGCAACTAATCAATTAATCGATTAGTTGCAACTAATTATTTAAATTAATTTTTCAATTGAGTAATTGTTTTCCGTTAACACAATAGTTGCACCTAATCGATTAATCGATTAGTTGCAACTAATTATTTAAATTAATTGTTCAATCATTTCAACTAACCAACTAATCAATTTTTTTATATCCATTTTGTAACACTAAATGTAGATATCTTAACATCTCAAGACCTAGTTCTAATAGAAAATCGGGTTAAAAAGATGCAAGTTCCTTCTGATATCAGAAGACTTCCTAATAAAATAGCAATAGGTGATGGTTTTTCTGGGTTCACGGCAGACCAATAGAAGAATTTTGTTCTGGTGTATGTATTCACCATTACTTGGGATTTGTTACAAGATGTTGACCAGAAAATTTTAACTTATTTCATTCGGGCCTGTTCGATTCTCGTATGTAGAATCATTAATAAAGTCAAATTGGAAGAGGCTCACCAATGTTTTCTAAATATGGTGATGCTTATTGAAAGTACCTATGGAGCAGAAAAAATAACACCTAATTTGCATTTATGTTTACATATATGTGAATATGTTATGGATTATAGCCCTTTATATGCATTTTGGTGGTTTGGTTATGAATGGATGAATAGTTTATTAGGTAAGCTGAATATTTAGGTATATTAATAGTTTTATAGATATCCTGATAGCTCTTTAGATATATATATTAGGGTGACTGGCATGTCAGTACATACGTAGTATATCTAAATTTTAAAGCCTATTAGGCATACCATTTATTAGTAAAATTAAATTTATTTTATTCTAGATAATTTAATCAAAGAGTACTATATATAATTTTATAATATAAAATACATATTTAATTAATATTTATATAAAATTATTTATATACTATATTAGGATCGTTACATAGCAGCAATAGAAGGATTGAGCCTGAATTACTTAAGACTATGCAATATTATTCTCTGTTGGATGAGCATTCTTCGAGTGCAGACGGTCATTTACAAGCATGTTTACAGTTCATTAAACAAAAGAATATGACTGGTAGTCTTTCTATGCATAATATAAATGACTACCAGGAATTTTTTTCAATGTCTGTAAACGTTGAAGAAAAATCAGGAACAGGCTCCGAACCATTCCCGGGTAAATTATTACCACCAAAAGAAAGTCGACGGAGTCTCCCAAATAAATTGTTAGCATTGTTAACACAATATTATAATAATGCATATAACTATAGGTTCCTTTCTTTAGCAAATATCATACAGATAGTTTTATTTCCATACCGGTGTTACCCGATGTAACTATTTATGGAAGGGTAAAGATTGGAGAAGAAGTTTTCGGGTCTACTTTTTCAAAAAGGCATGAAAAGTCAGCAAAAATACTTGCAAAATTTATATTAAACGACAGATCAACTGACATATTTCCTGGAGTTGCTCAATATTACTTTGAGCATGTAGTACAGCTATCAGAAGGTCTAAAGAAACATACGTTGGCTTTTGTTCAGTGGTATAAAGCTGTTAAAGATTCTAAAACAAGGTTCCATTGTGAAGTAGACGGTATTTGTAATATTGAATTATGGAATAGGGAGTTCTATAATTTAAGTAGGAATTGTATAATCTCTATACATAATATTTTAGACCGCTTTATTTTCGGTACCGTCAAAGTCGGAATAAAAAATCCAAAAGAATATATGTCAGTTATTCCGTTGAATAGAAAATTTCATATTTAATATATTATTTATAATATATAATATATTTAATTCATATTATATACATACTATAGATATAGTATTATAGATGTATATTAAATGTATGTATATCATATAAATGCTTGCAGATAGCTATTATATATTTTTCTTATATATTTATGTTTACAATCTTATATTTATCAGATAAATTATGATGACATATAGGTATCTGATGTTTATATTATTAGTTCTAAATTAATTTAGGTTTGGCGGTTTATATTCAGATTAATTCCAAAGCCCTACCGGGTACCCGATTTTTAACTGATACGTTTACTAATTATACTAATATAATTAAGGTTTAGTGGTTTATATTCAGATTAATTCCAAAGTCCTACTGGTAAACCTGATTTTTAACTGATACGTTACCTAATAATTCCGATGTAATTAAAGATTGGCTGATAATAATCAGAATAATTCCAAAGCCCTACCGGTAAACCCAATTTTTAACTGATACGTTTACTAATTATTCTGATGTAATTAAATATTGGCTGATAATAATCAGAATAATTCCAAAGTCCTACTGGTGTACCCGATTTTTAACTAATATGTTTACTAATTATTCTGATGTAATTAAGGTTTGGCAGTTTATATTCAGATTAATTCCAAAGTCCTACCGGTAAACCTGATTTTTAACTGATATGTTACCTAATGATACTGATGTAATTAAGGTTGGCAAATTATATTCAGATTAATTCCAAAGTCCTACCGGAGTACCCGATTTTTAACTGATACGTTTGCTAATGATTCCGATGTAATTAAAGATTGGCTGATAATAATCAGAATAATTCCAAAGCCCTACCGGTAAACCCGATTTTTAACTGATACGTTTGCTAATTATTCTGATGTAATTAAGGTTTGGCGGTTTATTTCCAAAGTCCTACCGGAGTACCCGATTTTTAACTGATACGGTTACTAATTATTCTGATGTAATTAAGGTTTGGCAGTTTATATTCAGATTAACTCCAGAGTTAAATCGGGTACCCGATTTTTATCTGATAAGTTCCTAATAATAACCCGATATACTTAAAAGTTTATCGGGCGATTTTCAGTTTATCTTCATAGTTATGTCGGGTACCCGATTTTTATCTGATTTAAAAATAAAAAACCGGAGAAATATCGAAACCCGATATGTCTCCGGTTTTTATCTGGGTGTACTGTTCCCGATTTGTCTTCATTCGACCCGTACACCTATTAGGATGGTATTGTGATTAGAATGACCATCGCTAGGTGCCGCATTGACATCAACCGCATTGATAATCAATAGAATTAATGGAAAAGCTAACAAGGGGAAAAAGAGCTTAAAGTTGACCATAGTTTTTTTTAATAATCATATAATTTATTATTGTAGTGTTCGCTTCTTTAATGAGTATAGTTTATTTCTCCTTATATACAGAAATATCATTAATTCATAGCGTATTCAGCCCAGAAACATACATCATTTACGAAACATGAGTCCATGGGCTTAAAATTTTTCACTTTTAGGGGCGATGTTACATTTATTGTTATTGGTTCCTCTTTGAATATCAATAATTCAAAGCACATTTGGTCCAGAAATAAATATTTGCATATATCATTTACAAAACAAGCCCATTGGCTTAAAGTTATTCATTACTTTTAGGGGCGGTGTTACTATTACTTTTTTGTACATGTTATATTTGAAGGAATATTATAGCTCTATTGCTTATTGAGTATTAGTAGTCAAGGCCTATATTATTGACTGACTAAGCCGATACAGTATTATAAAAATTGGCTTAGCCGGCTTAGTCGACTAACAAAACATTGGTCCGGGAATAATCTTTAATCAATCAAAAAAATATGTATCACGTAGGTGATTGTTATGGTTTTACTCTCAAATCCTGAAAGCCATTTTCCCGAAAGGACATAATACTGACTAAATTGGCTAGCATTATAACTAATGCTGGCTAACTTTGCAGGTATTATGTCTTTTTCGGAAATCTGTTCTTTGGGATTTTAGGGTAGAACCGATTGTTATACCGTTTACTATTTGAATTCTCATCAACATACAATTATTAATCAAAGTCTTTGTTTTTTTTCTTACTCATATAGATTCAATGGTTAAATATAATAGGAGTTTCAAAGTAACTTATCGAAAATAAGCGAGTATAAAAATCCCTATTTTTTGAAATTCTGTAATCAGAAAACTAAATAGAGTATACGAATATGAAATTCGTAAATATGTCATTTATTTTATCCAAAATCAGATGAGTATCTTTAATTTTGAAAACCCATAATATAGCAATTATCAATTGTGCATCAAAATACAGGTAACCCTCATTAATATCAACCCATTTGAATTGGCTTTTAATTATGTTGATAGTGATATTAATGAGAAATCATATTAAAGTTGATATATATGAGGGAATTTTAATATATAAAAATTCTAAAAATTTGATTTTGTGGCTTAGATTGATATTAATGAGGGTGACCTGTAGTAATCAATTTCTCATTTAACTTTTATTAATATTAATGTAGCAATTATTTATTGACTTAAATATGAGCTGCTCACTTCTCATTTAGTTTGGTTCACATTGGATTTCTGTATTAATAATGATACGACAGGGTGAAACCGAGTTGCTATTTAGTAAAACCCAAGTTTACTATTTGTATCATGTAAAACCTGAGATGGATATGTAAAACCCGAGTTTATCATTCATATCATGTAAAACCTGATGTTTATAGGGTGAAACCTGCAATCAAAATAAAGAATTTTTTAAAATTTGATCGAAGTTATCTCGATGACCACTACATCAAATTCGATGAAATTTTTTATTTGAATTATGCAGATTTGTAGAATTTAAATAAAAAAATTTTCATCGAATTTGATGCAGTTGTCATTGAGATACCTTCGATCAAAGTTTGATTAAAAATTTTGGCGCAGCTACTACTATTGTATATTTTAAAAAATTCTAAAGCTTTGATCAAAGATATCTCGACGATCACTAAATCAAATTCGAAGAAAATTTTTTATTTAAATTCTATTGATCTGTACAATTCAAATAAAAAATTTTCACCGAATTTGAAGCAGTAGTCATCGAGATATCTTCGATCAAAATATGATTAAAATTTTTGCGCATCTACTATCTATAGACGTTTTAAAAAAAATTCCAAAACTTTGATCAACGTTATCTCGACAACCACTGTATCAAATTCGATGAAATGTTTTTTATTTAAATTATACAAATCTATAGAATTTAAATAAAAAAATTTTCATCTAATTTGATGTAGTGGCTGTCAAGATAACATTGATCAAAGTTTGATTAAAAATTTTGGTATAGATATTTTATCATGTGATAAGGCGTTCCAAAACTTTGATCGAAGATATCTCGACGGCCACTACATTGAATTCGATGAAAATTTTTTTTATTTGAATTCTATAGATCTGTATAATTTAAATTTTATCGAATTTGATGCAATGGTTATTGAGATAACTTCGATCAAAGTTTTGGAATTTTTTTTAAAACGTCTATTGATAGTAGATGCGCCAAAATTTTAATCAAACTTTGATCGAATATATCTCAATGACCACTGCATCACATTCGGTGAAAATTTTTTCCAAAATTTTCCAAATTTTTGCTCGATTTTTTGCGAGATAACTTCGATCAAAGTTTTAAAAAAATCTTTATTTTGATCGCAGGTTTCACCCTTTAAATATCAGGTTTTACATGATATAAATAATAAACTCGGGTTTTACATATCCATCTCAAGTTTTACATGATACAAATAGTAAACTCGGGGTTTACTAAATAGCAACTCGGGTTTCACCCTGTCGTATAATGCTTATTGTCAAGATCATTTCTAAATTACGCAGATTAGTATGGTATGTGGGTGTGAAATACCCTATTTAAAGTTTGTACCGAACTGATCCAGTGTCATATAGTGTTCCGAAATATTCGGATTCAATTCGCAAATCCATTTCGAATCCAATAATGTGCGGATCCTACGAATCCGCCACAAACGCCAAAACTCGGATTTCTTGTGATCTTTTTTTTTTTTTTTTTTTTGAAAAGCATATAAACTATTACTATTCAAATACATCGAGCTAATAGTGCCAGATGTTGAACTTCATTTGAATTTTGCATATATTAATAGGATTGTCTGTGGGTTAACTTCTTGTGGATTGTAGCACATTTATTTCTTATCGTTATGCTTGTTTCTGAAATGAGGTTACAATTAGTACGTAATTAGATCAAGTTTCAAATTAAGCAGTTAATTAAATATACTTACCGTATAAACGCGAAATAACGCTCGTGCGCGTTATTTTGAAAATCGGGTGCTTAAAAATAACTTACATGGTCTCGAATTAACGCTCTATACTCCATATGCGCACTGTTAGAGGCAAAAAGGCAGGGACACGAACTACCCAATCACCTCCAAAACGCAACCAACACCTCACAATATATCCAATTGATAGAGGCGGTTTAGATTTGGCGAGGAAAGGCTAAATCAGATATATTATGAGACAAGAACTACTTTTTTATGCAAATAGTCACTATCTTTTATTAAGGGCGAAACAAACCCATTTTATAACAAATTTTTTTTTTACATACGGGGGAACTAAACAAATCCTAATTCTAATTTTCATCTAAGCCCGAAACCAAAGCACTCCATTTTCGGCTTTGCTTGGCCCTCTGTTTACAAACAGATGGACTTGCCACGGATTTACTGATTACGCCTCAACTTTGTTCCATTGTTCCGTGGTCTTGGGGCTTTTCCGGGCTTTGGGCAAAATTGATTCCTCCTAATTTCTTTGCGATTTCGTGGGCTCCGATCCGGGTCTTTTATCACGTTTTCGGACCTCGTGACGTCGATTTCGGCGTAGTCAGTTTCGTCAGTTTTGCCGCTAACAGCACTCAATAAGTGCACTTTCCCTATAATTATAAGTGCTCATAATTCAATCGGTCTAATGTAATGATTTAGTTGCGCGACATTGTCGTGCTAAACCAGGAACGGATGAATATAAGCTTAATTCAGAAAATGTTGACAGACTCTAATACAGAATAGTATAGTTTTGAATTCAGATAAATAAATATCGGGTATAAGATTATTTTGGGAGATTTGACAGAATTATATTTCCGAAAAGCTTTCTTTTTTTGGACAAGTTGTTTTTTAATTGATAACAGTACAATTTTATAATAATTTATTTATTTTTAAATATAGAATAAAAATTTGAGATATTTAAAAGTGATAACTAAAAAGATGCCTTCAAACATTGTGATATACAGCTATAAACAAAACACATAAATTTCAATTACTTCGATTTTTTGTAGTTAAGACACTCTATGAATACAAATTTCATTATGTTCACATGTATTACATTTTACACGCTGCACTATGCGAATTCCTCGAGGATCTCCACCCCATTCCTCAAACAATACTACACAATTTTTATGATCTCCGTCTCGTTTAATCCAATCTAAGGGAATATGGTAATATCGTTGCGATGGCATTTCATATCCTACTCGACATTTTGTATGCGGGTTATACCATCCAGCATAGTCTTGATCATCTCGTGCACGTGGATCTGTGGGACGTGTAGCAATTTCTAGCCAATATCGTCCAAGATGTCGCCCATTAACCCACACATTACCCTTTGACATCGATGTAAGATCTAGTGCAATCGGAGGAAGTGTGTCCTGAGTACGAGTAACATCATGATATTCAGTAGGTAAAGTAAATTGGAACGTGTACCAAATGAGACCCGCTTGAACAGGAAGCTGTGTAGTTAAATTGGGATATTTTTTTCGCGTATCTAATAAAGTGCGTTGATGAAATATATCCTGATCTGAAGTTGAGGGCAAAGATGATTCAGTATGCATGCTCTTCCATGGAAGATTATAATGCACGGAAGGATCATAGTAGCTCTTTTTTTCTCCATCAAGCCCAACATTGACCTGCCAGCCTATATGAGTAATGTTTTTATCGTTCAAATATACATCTCCTAGGAGTCCTTGTTCATATCTTTCCATGTAAGCCATAATATGTGCTATTCCCATCAAACAATTCAAGATTTGTAACGTAAATACACATTTCTTGCTACTATCTACTGTACCAGTGGTTTCATTTACTTTATTATTAAAATCAAGATCTAATGGAACATCTACTTGATTCCCTCCTCTATGTACTGATTGCACTTTTCCGTCTACATAAACGACACCAACATCACCAACATTACACAACTTAAGATTAAATTTAACAGACGCCTGGTTCTTTTCAATTTCATCATTCTTGATCTCAAATTGAGTCACATACCACATATAATCAGTAGTATCTTGTGTGGTAACAATTTGTGGTGGAGGACGTGGTGCTCTTTTGTCATTTTCATCAGTGAAAAGTGGAGTAGGCTCTAATAACCAAGCAAATGATTCGAAATCAATAATATTTGCAGGAAATGGTCTAAATACTGATCGACCAGGAGAATCTCTTGGTTTTTCAACAATAGCTGTATTCATCAAAAGGGTGGGTTGAATTGCTAGAGAATTATCGCCACCTTGTATGATGCTAATTGACCATCTAGGAATATTCCATGAAACGTTACAGAATTCAATTTGTTTTGCATTTTTTTCATCAGCATTGCATAAGAAAATGAGCGATTTTGTAGAATTAATATTTCCATAAACAAATGCTTCTAATCTATCATCTAATATCTTTGCAGTAGGAATAGGATTTTTCATTAATACATCTTCAAATTTAAGAAGAATGTCGTGCAATCTTTTGGTGTGGTAATATTTAGAATAATGTTCTAATCCATATTCATCCAACATAGTATCATAATCATAAGATGTTGTATGACGTGGACCCCCACCCCAACGACCAAAAGTTGTACCTCCGTGGTACATGTAGTATGCATGATAACAACCACCTTTAGCAATCCAATATGCCACAGCGTAAGCACAATCTTCAGCGGGGCGAGTTGGTTTAGCTTCACCAAATTCTTGTGGCCAACCAGGCCAATCTTCAGTCCACATCATTGGAGAAGAAGGATGTTCTTTACGCAAATTTTCAAAATAATGATGGCAATAGTAATCATTTACTGTATGAATTACACTTGGTACATTATCATATTGACGACACATAATCCATAATGCTGAAAGATTCAAATCATTTACAAAGCGGCCACATTCTTCAGCATATTCTACACCTTCTTTACCATGAGCATAAGATATGTTACCATATTCATTTTCAATTTGTAATAAAATAATTGGACCAGCCTTATCAGGAAAGTAAGGACGCACAACATCAACAACTTTTTTTACAAAACGTTTCATTTCTTGTAAATAAACTTCATTATTAGTGCGTAATTTTACATCTGGTAAATGTTTTAACCAGACAGGGAATCCACCAAAATTCCATTCAGCACAAACATAAGGACCAATTCGTAAACTTACATATAAATCAAGTTCTTTACATAATTGAATAAAATAAGGTAAATTGGCTGAATCTGTAGCAAAATCATAAGTTCCACGTATCGGTTCATGTAAATTCCAAAAGACATAAGTTTGAATAGTGTTTATTCCACCTGCTTTAGCTTTACGAAGTAATGAAGGCCACATAGCAGGGGTACTACGTGGATAATGAATACACCCAGCTAAAAGTAATTTAGGCAATCCATTGATACAGATAGCCCGGGAGGTGTATGTCACTGTATAAGGTCGTGAAAAAAGTGAAGACATTTTTGAAAAAAAAGGTTCTAACGCTAATGTTATCGTTATTAGTTAAAATTCAATGTACTGTAACTATTGTCCAACCCTACCGTTTGTACTTGGGTACGTATGTATGTACGTATGTACGTACGTGCGTACAAGATTTTTCACCAATACAGAATGCAACGATCACAGAATGGCAGAATGATCAGATTAAGGATTTTAAAACTAGTTTTGTTTCAGATATAGTAACAAGTGTTTCGAGCAACAGGTATAGAACTAACATTTATAATACTTATTATACTTGTTTAGCTAAAAGTCAGGCTCTTCAAACTTTATATAAAAAGAAGATCGACGTAGGTGCACCGATCAGATTACCGGATCGAGCGTTACATGAATCTACAAATCTGCACTGTAACTAAGTACGTAACTTTAAAACCTTATTCTATTATTAATTAGGGCTCGATCCTTTTCATAGGAAGAAATTCGTCTGATTGGCTGATGCAAATCAATTGCCCGGGTAACTTATTTATATGTTTTAAATACTTTTTAAAAACGTGACGTCTAACAAAAATTCATCAATAGGATGTTTCATTCACTGGCAATATAATCCCAAAATAATAAGACAAAAGTATGCCTACTGTTTATTGGACCATACCAAATAAGGTTTAAAATTGGCATGTACATGTGCAAGAATTTTTTTTTTTGAAATTGAAAACCAAAAATTAATATAAATGTGCAAGTAAAATTTTAATATAAATCGTATACAGTATATCACATATTTGTGCAAGTATTTCCGGTTTGAATTTCAAACATTATGCTAAAATTACATTTGTAGAATGAAGCATTTTCGTTCAAAACTGCCTTACTACTTTTATTACCAACTATTTGATTTGAATTGGAATAAGCTTATAGTAGAATAAGGTCTAGGTTTAATAATTGAATATGATCTATTTGTAATGTAATTAGATAATGTTTGGGCCTTGTCAATCGTAATAAGTTTTGGTTTATTGTGTTACAAATTAAGTTTGGGTTTATCAACAATAAATACCACTTTACTATGCTTTTTGTACATCTTTCTATCCTTTTAATACAATATATGGGGTTGATTAATTTTTTTTTGTATATTAATAAATTTATAAAATTCTTTATTTTAATTTGTAAAAAATTCATTCCTGTTTGGTTAAAAAATCTGTTTTATACCGATATAAATTTTTTCTATATAATATTATTAACTACTAGTGCGATGGGCTTAATCGTCATGTCTATATATTTATTGAGTTCATTTATAATCATTTAAATAATAGTATACAGTATATTTGTCGATAAAGTTATTGCTGCCGATTCTGTTCAAATTCCAGAATTTAAGATCTTTAATTTATATCGGTCTAGTTTTGGGGTGTAGTAAAAAATCTATATAATACATATAAATTTATATAATAAGCTTCTAATTTTGAAGTTTGTGTGGTATGTATCTTTTTGGGATATGACAGTATCAACTTAAATGTATATATTAATTTGAGTGGAAACTAGGAAGTAGAGATAGTACCCGTCAAGAAAATCTCTACCCGGGTATTATTAAGTTACCCGGTTATCCGGGTAATTTAGTATAGCCATATAATAAAAATGTCTACTCGGGTACACTCTCTACAAGGAAGTAAATATTTAGCATTAGATTTTAAAATCATCACAATAATCAATATCACAAGACTTTTAACCAATCAAAATCAATATAAATCATTTGATAATACTCAGCTCTAAAAATTCCTTTTTATACCCTTTTGCGCCAAAAATTCCATTTTGTTCATATATATATATGAACTTTTCCGGGTCTCTGTCCACGGTACGTTGGGAGAGTTGAACAATACCAACCATTATTACATGAACAAGAAAAGAGCGATCGTACTACTATGTCACTTAGTAGTAGATCGTTTAGTATATTCAGTGAATGTGGGGGTAATGAAGTAATTATGAATCGCGAAACTACTGTGTTTCTCTAGGGTGAAGCGCCTTTGTTATATACTTTCTTCTACTTAGGGCACATTATACATCTTATCCGTGTTTTACTGTTTATACGAATCGAATCCATTAACCATAGTAATAGTAATAGCCGCAACAAATTTGGACCGGCAGATCCTTGATTTTGATTGGCTAACGGCCGAGGATCTTCAAAAATTTGGCCCACATTACAAAATTGGTTACTAAATTCCGGCCGGAATTAACTTTTTAATTTTTTCATTACAAAAATAGAAATTCTTAAAAAATAAGCCTGCATTATGGTAAAATTGACCCAGGAACAATTTTCACTTAATGGGCGGCAATGGTCTCATTAGTAAAATTATGAGCAATTCCGGCCTAATTTTTTGATCGAGAATCTGCCGGTCTAAATTGTTGCGGCAGCTTGGTTAATATCGAAAGCGATTCTGCGCCCCATCAGTGACCACCACGTGTTTCCGGGCTCACGCTGGGCTGGGCTCGAATGATCGGTCTGTCCGGTCCGTCTTGGGTCCAATGACTGATGGTCTTTAAAAGTTGGAGCGGACGGACAACTTATTAGTCTAATTAAATGCTACATAAGTTGCATCAATATATTGCATTATTATAGACTCCATTCAAATTATTAGTTTATCACTTGTTTATTAAATAAAAGCTACTTCTAACCGAATATTTAAATATGTCTATTATTATTAGTGATGAAATACGCATGTATTTTGAGAACCATGTACATAATTTTTGTAGATATATTTTAATGAACTTGTACTGTAAGTATATCTAGAAATTAAATACATAAATATATTAAATATATTAAATTTATATCTAACTCTTGTATCAGTTATTATAATAGAATAGAGATTAAATAAGAAAAAACCCTATTAAAATTTTTAAATTTTATCGTTATTTAAACCTCTAAAAATTAACCTAATAGAGTAATATATGATAGTAAAGAGTAGCTTTTCTCAAATAACTTATGAACATATTAATACTGTATTGTAACGATTTAGTTTAAGACTTTTATTTTTTGGTTAATTAAACATCTAACCAAATTAGTATCGTGATTGAAAAAGCCACTATATGAGATTGGAGTATTCTATACATATTGGTTTAATTATGCATGCACTTGATTTACGCTAAAGAAATTTAGTTTTCCAAATTCAGAACAGTTATATGTAAGCATCAAACATGTAATTAAGTATTCGCTGCATATTACTTTATATCAACTCAACAAAAAGGTTTCTCACGACTATAATTAGATATTTTGTTTAAGTACGTACATGATCTAAATTTAATATCAGATCAAATATCGCAGAATCAGATTATATTTTATTATACTAGTGCGATAGGTGGCGTAAAGTGCCACCCACCTTATACAGAATTTAACTACACAATACGTATGTGGTTAGCATATGTTAGAATTATTGTAATGTTTATTTAATGAAAAAAAAAAATTGCTCAAAACTTACTCGTTAATACAACAAACACACTGGTTTAGATTGAGTTTGTTCGTATTGAAATTGTCACAATTTTTATTATTAATTATTGTAAAATGTTCTGTCGCTGAACTTTTTACCCCAGTAACGGTGATATGTGGTTATAATTGAGTCGACATCATGATTTTTGTAGAGTTACTGTATAAATTCTGTTACAAAACTTATTTACCATTTCAGTATGTAGTTAGGTTGAGTTAGTTTGTATTAGAAATTATATGATTTCTATGATGGGATACTGTAAAAATTCTATTACAGGACTTGCCACTCCAGCGACCATAGTATTTGATTAAGATTAGATTGTATTGGAATTACCGTAAATTTTGTCTTCAAAATTACTCGATATTCCGGTGACTGCAATTTGGTTGTATAGTATGTATTGAAATTATTTGTGATTTCTATCGTCCTATAAAAATTTTTCGAAAAACGTATCCTTATTTTATCCGGACTATCGTTTCATTATCGTTTCGGAAAATGCTTATTTTCGGAACAACTCATATACAAATTCCTCATTCTATAGAATTTTAATAAATTTTTAGTTTATGTTGAAAATTATTGTGATTTTTATCATAAATTACTGTAAAAATTCTGTTAACTTGCTGTTCTGGTGGCCATAGTATGTGAATGAGTCAGTTTGCATTTGAATTATTATGACTTCTATTGCTAATTACTATAAAAAAAAATTCTGTTACGAAATTTACTCGCTATTCAGTGACAGGAATATGTGGTTAAAATTGTTGTAAATTATTGTAAGAATGTTTGTTACAAAATTTATTTTCTATTCTAGTAATATGTCAGTATAGAGTTTGTGTGATACATTATTGTGATTTCAACTATGAATCACTGTAAAAAAATTTATTAAACTTTCTCACTATTCTAGTATATCTGTAAAAAAATTTGTGTACAGAATTCACTCGTTATTTTGATAACTACAGCATATGGTTAAGGTTGTTAATTCATATTAGAATTATTATGATTTCTATTGTGAGTTGCTGTAAAAAATCTTGTTACAAACCTTACTACTTTAGCAATACACAATATGTGATTCACTATCTAGTGATCTGATATCAAAGACGCAAAAGCGCGCATAATACACCATATCTCAATTTTCATATATGAGTGTCACCAAGCGAAAACCAGGAATTGAGAGTTTCCGAAATTAATTTTACAGATCAAACCCCGAAAAATGTAACACACCTATAATATATTTTGTGCTTAATTTGAAAATTGTCAGGAATCGGATCAGAAAGCGGAGCTGTAATTCATAGATCAAATTACGACATTAATCATGCAAACGATCAAATATCATAATAATTATTACATATTTCATTATATGATCACCAAAAAGTGCCCAAAAACCACAAATTCGTAATACGTATATGATAAAAAAAAAAAAAAAAGACTAATTTAGAATTGTAATTAGGAAAGTAACTTTAATAAGTAACTTTAATCCAAAGCTTTCCTACATTCTGATCACGGTTTTTTGGATATGTTCAATCCAGAAATTCCACACCGATCACGTTTTTTTGGATATGACCAATCAAAACGTTAAAGCACAGAACCCCAAAATTAAAGTATAGATAGATAGATAACAATATTATCCTTTCGGTCTGTCCCAAAAAAGATTTGACCGGCGGTCCATCGGTTTAAGTCGGACCACTTAACAGGCCTAGCTCGGGCTTGGGTTTATAAAATTTCTTTGGCTTGGGCTTAAATTTAGAGAAATCCGGCCCATTCCGAACCTTATAAGGAAAGTACATTTATATAGAATCGACTGTATATCATTTATCGCAACAATAAATTATGTGCTACATTAGGGTGTGCGCTAATTCGAGACCATATAAGTTAGTTATTTTTGAAGGACCCGATTTTCAACCTGACAACATCGAAGTGGTGGTGGGCAATTCAGTATTTCGATGTGAGCTATAACTTAAATTATACCATACTGACCAACTATTATATACCGGGTGGTGAAAGTTCTTTTTTTTTTTTTTACTATCTCCGCTAAGATTTATAGTACTTAATTTTGAATACAATTTCTTGCCAAATTCTAATGATACTAAATAATTTCTTTATTCTTGAGAAATTATTTATGAGTAATTATTTTGTGATTAATTGTCCATGCATCCAAACATTTCTATCCCTTATCATATTTTATATTCGTTATTTGCCAATTTATCACCTAAATTAGCCAACTAATGAATATTTACATTGTTATAAATGGCTAGTTGATTTTTAGTCATTTTCTTAACCTAAAATATCCTTTAAAAGAGAATCGATTTAATTGGTAGTAAAGGTTATTACAAAAAATTAGTGGCTAGTTTTATTAGGTCACATTGGAAAATTTCGATGTAGTTATGAGAGTTCCCACCAAAAGTACGGTCACATGATAAGACGCCACAGCAATATCTTAATTTCATTTTAAGAAATTACACAACAATAAAGCTGGCGTCTTATCATGTGCCCGTACGTACTTTTGGTGGTCTTCCTGGTTATGACATTATAAGCAAGATACGTAAAAGTACGTACTGTACATACAGATACTTAACAGCTTAAAAGCCCTAATATCCAAATTCATCCTAGTCGGTACTGTAATACAGTAACATTAAATTACATTCCATATTGGATATAGAAATAAAGCCCCTTTACTGCTTTAACGTTAAAGGCTAATTGTTCTTATATAAATTTGGTTATTGATGCATTACCTATTTTACAGGTAGTGCATATGCACTTATGTACTGTACACAGAACGCACTTACGTGCGTACGTACGTAACAAATATGCAAATAAAAGTTTCATCATTAAATGCATATAGAAATTATATTTTACTATCAAATCCCTTAAAGTTTGATATTTAAAGGAAAAAGTCCCCTTGAGGGGAATATTTCTTTCTTATTTCTGGTTATAATATTGTCGCAATGAATTTTGAAAAATCCGAAGAAAAAAGTCCTATTATTACAAAAGATGAATTAACACCAATAACTAAAAAAGAGTTAACAGGATGGTATATTCTTTGTGCAGCAGTAAGTTTCTTAGTAAACTAAATCCTTGAAGCAAAAATAAATAAATAAATCATATGAGAAATTTATTCAATTTTTTTTTCTAGAACGGGATTTATGGTGGTGCACCGATAGGAGGTGAACTCTTTTTTCTATTCGATATAAGAAGCTTGGGTATACCGTAACTAAATATATAATTATATATATGTTGCTGTATTATAGTGCTTATTCCTTTATTCCTGGAAAGTATTGCTGGTCAGGCTGGATACGAACTTGATCAAGTAACTCCATGCAACACGGCAAGTATACCATATTATACGCATAGTTTCTTTATAATTAAGCATTTCTAATTTATTAATTAATTAATTAATCAATAGGCAGTTGCCAATTATAATTGTGTTGTACGTTTTGGCACAGGTTTTATCAGTACTGAATCATACTCATTATACATAATTTCAATATCAGTAATCGTACAAACAGTCTTGTTCATTAGTTGTGGTTCTTTAGCCGATCATGGAAGTAAGTAGATTTTTAATTCATCATATAATTTATAATAATAATAATAAACATTTATAAAATTAACAAAAAGTTATACGTTATTTTATTTATAGAATTTCAAAAAATGTTCGCCCTGCTTTATGCCTTTATAGGTTCCATTTCAACGATTTTGTTTGTAACTATTACTAGTCCTCGTAAGTATTTCACATTTTTACGTTAGATGTGAAAAATACGACAAATAACTGTTGCGCTTACTTATTTACTTATGAGAATTTCTTAAAAAATTCCAATAGAATTATATTTATTGGCTGGAGTATTCGCTATTATATCGTAAGTATTTGATTAAAAGACCTTTTGTAAAATTTATATTCTCACAATAATTAAAATATTTAGGAATATTTGTTATGGAGCAACAAACATCTTTTCAGGGGCTTATATCCCACCATTTGCTCGAAGTCATCCAAAAGTTATAGAAGCAAGACTTTCAAATGAGCCTATCAGTGAAATTAAAAAGTTGGAAGACAAAATGACTGTTGATTTATCATCACATTCATTGGTTGCAGCAATTTTTGCTTGTATGTTAGTAATGTTTTCAGCGGGTGCAATTCTTATATTGACAAGAGGTTCGTCGTATGGCACTCAGGTGGCGTTAGCATTTTCAGGAGCTTGTTGGCTGGTATGTTTTAAATATCAAACTTACTGAATTTAATTAATTGAAGTAAATGGGAATATAAAAACTAAATAAATTACACGAATTATTTAGATTTTATTAATATTTCCAGTAATATGGTTAACTAATAGGCCAAAACCTCCTTTACAAGAGTATTTAATCATTTTTTCTTGTCTATTTTAATAATGGACGCTTAATTATATTTATATATATTCTAATACATATATTATAGGGGAGAAAATTATTTATTATACTCTTGGAAACGTGTAGGGAAAACGGTATTATCAACTCGATCACTCTGGCAAACTATGAAATTTCTTTTTGGCTGGTTTCTAATATCTGATGGCGTAAGCACGTTAATAGTAGTCGGCGTTTTGTTCGGTAGAAAACATCTTGGATTGACCGACATCGAACTGATTCTAATGTCATCACTAGTTCCAGTATTTGAAATATTGGGCATATATATATTTTTCTATTTACAAAAATTATTTCATTTGACTGAAAAAACTATCGTTATAATTACTTCTGTATTTGCAAGTATATTACCATTATATGTGTTATTGGGTTATTGGTTACCAATCGGATTAAATAACAGATGGGAGATTTGGCTGTACTTGGTATGGTTCGGAATTTCTATTGGGACAATATCTAATTATTGCCGAGCCCTCTTTTCTCTTATGGTACCTATGGGACATGAAAATGAATTTTTTTCTTTGTTTCAGATAACAGCAAAGGTAATTAATTTTATAAAAAAATTCTATGCTTAGCTCGTTACTATGCAATATTTATTAATTCATTCATTTTTTAATATGAACGAAATAGGGTTCGAGTTGGATAGGTAAAAAAAAAATGGTTTCATTCTTTTTTAAGCTTAAATCCTAAACCTATGGAATTATAATAGTTAAAATATTCTTATTTTTAGGAACCATTGCATCGGGAATTATTGTAAATATTACTTATGATACAAGGAGTCCTTTTTGGTTTTTACTCGTAATAATTGCCCTCCCTGCTATAATATTTTGCACAGTTAATGTTGAGAAGGGTAAGGAGGATGCCGAAAAGTATTCCAATAGAGAAAAGAAAGTTGATAATTATTAACACAATAATATTAGAATAGAATACTGTTATCGTAAAAATTTGTGTACTTTTAATTGATCTGCTTAATGTAAATTATTCATGCAATCATTTATTAAAACTATGTGATTAATTTCAAATAGTACTACAAAATGTTTGTCTTAAATTATCCTTAAAACAAAAAAGTCTTTAATAAAAACAAGATTATTGATTCAGTACACGCGGTACTCTATGATTATGAGTAACTGTTAAAGGATTTAAATAACGTTAACTTTAAATAGCAGCGTTAGAATCTCGTAAAGCGTAAATAATAAATGCTTAAAAATACGACTAAACTATTCCTCGGAGAATTGTCATAGATGGGAGCTAGCCTTAATTGTATAAAGACCACTTCTATTAAATAATTAAGTTCAAGAGCGCGGTCACTTATATGAAATATTAAAAATTAAAAAAGATCAGACAATTAAAAAAGAGAAATTTAATCGAAAAAAATTTATTAAAAAAATTGGTTTAATTAAATAAAAAATATTCGTTATTAAATTTACAACTTTATTTTTTTGACAAAAAAATAAAAAATAAAAGGCAATATTTAATTAAAAAAACCTCAGGAGTTAAAAGTTATAGACTCCAAAACTTTGCTCCAAAGCTTAATAAAACTCAATTCGAGTGGAATTACTCGGAATTTTACTAATGAAACTATCGTATGAAAAAATCAAGTTGTTAATTCTAGCCAGAAATTAGTAAACAATTGTGTAATGCGAACCAAAATTTTACAGATCACACGGTCATTAGCCAATCAAATAGAGAATATACAGTGACGCGACAGTTGATTAATTTTAGTATCCTAGCCATGGCTATTAATGCGAACGGTTCGAGCCGAGCCGCGAGACGAACGGTTAACGGCTCAGCTCCAGGCCTACTAATAAAGCATCGGCTCTAAAAACGGCTCGGCTCAAACTTTAGAGCAGATCGTGGAGCTACAAGCCGATAGGTTTATATCATATTACCATTACTAGAGCTCTCACCTGGGTCAGAAAATACCGACCCGGGCGGGTCAGGTATTGACCCGGTTTATAACTCGGATCAACGGGTCAAACGGAAATTCATAAAGTTTTTGAAGTTAAATTGATGCAACGATACTTAATTAGAGCTGTTAGTACAGAGAACTGCTGTACTCCAATTATTTAAATTGAAATTTTTCGGATTTGTATTGAAAAAATTTTTCGATCTTGCTCGTGATTTGAGTTCACCCATTTTCTACACCGGGAAATTCGTGACCTGACCCGGCTAAGATCTTTACTATTTAGTAATTATAATGCCTTCTACCTATATAGTACTGTAATATAGTGTTTTAGTAGGTTTTTGCCTACTTTAAATTCCGACCCGGTTGACCCGGTGTTACTATCGGGTTGGGAGAGCGTCAGATGATTAAGTGCCGGTTTGGTTCAGGATAGTAAACCAATTGTAAGTTTAAAAGGTTAAGGAGCGTTAATTTAGGGTGTGGGAAAAACCAATATAGGGGTACCGGGTTAGTGAGTATCGTTGCAGATACGGATTGGGCGGGTTTCTAGTTAGAGATGGATGGGGTTCTGCGTGGTATAATTTAAGAGTGACGGATTAGGAATTAAGATCTGTGGATCAACGAATTAATCCTGATTGTCGATTGTTGACAATCCAAAAGTGGATTGATTTAAGGCGTGATGGGTATCGAATGAAATTAATATGGGTCAGAGAAGCATGAAGATGTATTCACACAAGGAAAAGAAGTCCGTGAAGATGTATTCACGAAGACAACAAAGTTACTAATGCAAGATAAAAATAATAAAAATGCATTAAGATAACTTAATGCTAACAAGAAGCATGGGAATAACAATACATAGTTTTATTGATACTAGGCTCAAGTTTTTATAAAAAGACAACAGAGGTATTTGAGAATGAAGTCTGAGAATTTTATTGAAGGTCAAAAACTTTGTCTTTAGATACAATTTTGGGTTTATATAAATACTTTAAACTATTCTATTGACAGAATATCTTCTTTCCATCTTTACAACTTCAATTTGTAATTTTTAATATCTTTGTCATATCAATAAATCTCTTCACAACCAAAGAAAAGCATTTGTAATAATAAAATACTTTATGTTTATCTTTAAATAGGACATGTGTAATCAGATGACTTGGCATCAATATTTAAATTCTTCATGTTCATCTTTAGATAAATATAAACAGTATATGTGTGAATCATACGATTCTTTACATTTTGACATGGTAACTTCCTTTATTAAGTCAATTCAAGAATGTGGATATTGCTTCATTGGTCTTCTCATGAAACCATTGGACCAAGTTTCGGTAATATCTTTTTTCATATGGGGCTGTTAAATGTCAATTCATACTGGGCCAGTTCAACAATTAATAATAATCATATTTATTCTATTGAAACACTGCAACTTCTAATCTCAAACTGCTAATTATGGTAATAATAATATACATATATATAGAAAATACAAATAAAAAAATAAAATAACTAATATAAATAAAGTAAAGATCAATAGCACTACTGCTAGCTTTAAAAAGAAAAAAATAATAATTATGTAAGAGACATAATACCAGGTTAAAGTAATTTTCAACCCATGACCTAGATACTTTGCAGTAAGTGACCATCACATGGTGTGGTATATTTTTGCTTTAGTTTACAGTTTGGATTTGGGTTCATATTAGGGTTATTAGATTTATATATTATATGCAAAATTAAGTTTCTAACACTTTTTGTTAGTATTTAAAGACCAATTTAAACACCAGTTTTCGAGTATTTTTACTTTTTTCACTTTTTTTCTTCTTGCACACATGTTTTGTTTTGACACCAGACTGATCTGGAATGATTAAAATTTACAAATTCTGATTAGTCATTTTCTATATGCCATGTATGTTACTGCAAAAGTGTCTAGACTCTAGTGGGGCTAGGTAATAGCTTTAAATATTACTGTTGTTGAGTTTGAAAACGGCGAGTCTGTCGCTAGAAGACCAGAATTCTTGCGCTATGTCAATTTCAAGGCTTGAATAGAGGCGTAAATACGATTTGGCGAGTATCAAACTATTTTTGTATTTTTTTTATGGAACAAAGTTAATAACCTTTGATCTTTGCCCTTACTTTTCTTTTTATTATTTCAGGCGCATGAAAGATATGTACTTTATTAAATTTTCTTTTCTCTTTTATACATT
>CAJVPY010000923.1:0-22227 GCA_910591965.1 Dentiscutata erythropus
ATTTTGGTCCAAGCTTTTCCGAATTGGCCTGATCGGAAAATCCCGAAGGGTGATTTTCCTAGCAAAGATCCCATATATTAAATTATATATATAGTTTATTTAAAATATTCAATCAACTAATTGATTACATTTTATATTCTAACTCATAATACTACAGGTACATAAAAAAGCGGCACTATTTCTGACTCGGTACTTTTGACGTAATAATCCTACCAAAATTTGACAGTAAACAAATGTCTTGTCGACAATATAGAAAGATCAACAGTAAAACTGTCAGATAAATGATGTGCTGGGCACATGCAAGATTTAGAAATCGCTTAATTTCTAAAATGGAAGAATATGGAAAAATGGTAATAACGTCCGTCTCTGAAGCGTATACAAGTAAAACATGCAGCTGGTGTGGTTACATTAAAAAGAATCTTGGGGGGAGTAAGGTGTTTAGATGCGATAGTTGTAAACTTCAAATAAATAGAGATTTAAATGGCGCCCAAGGAATTTTTCTTCGGGCTTTGCTTGATGGGGCCACAATCGTAGCTACGCTAATTGTTACTATAGTTAGTCCATCCGTACAATGTTTGTAATCCGTACGTACATTATCTGATAGAATATAGAAAGTGATTCATGATAGGGAATAATATGATAATAGATAAAAGATAAAAGATAAGATATGAAAAATGCATAAATTCGGTATATCTGATTCCATGTGTAACGTCATAAATCGTTATCATTAACTTAAATTTAAATGATATATTCACGTGGTTAAGACAGTTCATTATACGACATCGTGACACAGGGGTTTTCTCGGAGATATGCCTTTTTTGAGTATCAATATTAAACTGCGATAGTAATAAGTCATGTGGAATTGAGACAGATCTTTATATATATATGTGGGTTGATCGATATTCCCCACCTTTAAGTTTTTTTTTTTTTAAAAAAAGTAAAAATGTCTTCTAATAATTTGCTTTTAGGCTTTTCTAACAAAATCGGAAAATTACTTGAAGATCCGGACTATGAGTTTAATACAATCATTCGAACCGGAAATGATTCGAATATAAAATGTTTTAAAGCACATTCTCTTATTTTAAAGGCGATGTCCCCATACTTTCGTGCTGCCTTATCAAATAAGCATGTTATGAAAGAAGGGAGCTGGACTTATTTGGAACAACCAAACTTTTCTCCTCCTACGTTTGATGTTATCTTGAAGTAAGCTTTTTCAAGGAGATTCGATTTCCATTACTAATCTTTCATATAATGAAGTCGGATTAAAATGAAATGAAAGGTTTCTGTTTGTCCCCCCTAAAACCACTTATGCTTGTTTATTATAAATTCTACACCTAAACCCTAAACCCTAAACTTAAAAAAAATGTACCCCAAAATTTGTATTTTTCGGTGGCATTCATTTCATTTTAATCTGATTTCATTTTAATTGTCACAGTATTTACAATATTTTACTCTTATTCTAGATTCATGTATACTGGTACTATATCTATCGAAAAACGAGACAACTCAGAAATTATTGATCTCCTGAAAACCGCACAAGAATTAGGGCTCCATGAATTGGTCGACATGTTAAAAGACCATCTAATTCAAGGCCGAGAAAAGATAATACCGAAAGAAACGGCAGACACTAATTTAGTACCAGGTGTAGATCACATGAACGGTTCCAATGAGATTTCTGAGCTGCGATCTACTAAAAAACGGGGTCGAATCCGACTCGTTGGAGCTGGCCCCGGTGATCCGAATTTATTAACACGTGCTGCGTTTCAAGCCATACACGAAGCAGATATAGTATTAACTGATAAACTTGTACCTGAGGAGGTGCTAAAATTGATTCCACTACAAACTGAAATACTAGTATCGCCAAAAAAGTTTTGTGCTGATGCTAATGCGGCTCAGGAAGAACTTAATCGTTTGGGACTTAATGCATTAAATCAGGGCAAAGATGTCATTAGACTAAAACAGGGCGGTTAGTATCTTTGAATTTTATTGTATATATTTTTAATTACATGTAGCAATCGCATAACGGGAGTGACATGTAGTGTGACAAATAGACCTTTACACCGTTGGTCTGGGTGACACACAGGAGTGGGGTTCCTAACTCTAACCCTATAAAAGCAACAAATCAACGACTTGCAGATCTTTCATGCGATTGCTATGTATGATTTATAATCATTCTAATAAATTTTATATTTTTTTTAGACCCATTCTTATTTGGACGCGGTGGTGAAGAATTTCTTTTTTACCGTTCTCACGGTTACACACCACAAGTTATTCCTGGCATTTCGTCCTGCATGTCCGCTCCGTTATTAGCCAATATCCCCGTAACACATAGAGGGGTAGCGTCACAATTTTTAGTTTGCACAGGAACAGGAAAACAAAACACTTTACCTGATATTCCATTTTATCATCCTTCTCGTACAACTGTATTTTTAATGGCATGTCACAGGATTAAACAAATAACACTAGATTTGATGAATGATGGTAAATATCCACCGGAATGCCCTTGTGCTGTCATTGAACGAGCAAGTTGTAAAGATCAAAATGTTATTAATGGAACTGTTGGAACTATTGCAGAAATTTTAGAACAAGTTGGTCATAAACCACCGGGGACGCTAGTTATCGGTTGGTCCTGTTTGACTCTGTTGTGAGATTCATAAGACAATAACATCTAAAATTTGAATACATAATTTAATTTTGAGAATAAGTACTTTATTATATAAAAAAATTCTATTTACAAGTCAATTAATAAAAAATTTTTGGCAATGCAAAAGCCATAATTATGAAATAATCGAGAAATACATAGTTTCTTTTATTATCTTAATGATTGTTCCTTTTTTTTTTTTTTTTTGTTATGTTTTTTTTTCTTAATTAAACCATCGATAAGGTATATCTATCAAGACCAGGTGCTGCAGATGAAAATTTTGATAATTCTTTTTCATCATGAGTAGATGCATATAATTTCATGCGAGCTTCAAGCTCCGGCCTGAAATGACGAATTAATCCTTGAACTGGCCATGCAGCTGCATCACCTAATGCTGTAAAAAAACAGTAAATGCTAGCAAATTATCATTTGAAACACGATATTAACCTATAAAAAAAACTTAACGTACCGCAAATAGTATGACCTTCAATTTGTTTTGTTAGTTCTTCAACCATATCAATCTCTCTCGGAACAGCATAACCTCTCTGGAAACGCGACATCGTACCCATAAGCCATTTTGTACCCTCTCTACATGGTGTGCACTGTCCACAGCTTTCATGTTTATAGAAATCAGACAAGCGAGAAATTGCTTGGACAATATCAGTGGATTTATCCATCACAATTACTGCAGCCGTGCCCAAGCCAGATTGAACATCACGAAGTGCATCAAAGTCCATTCTATCACAACGTGAAATATAACTCTTTAGACAAAGTTTAATAATAGTATCATTCATGAAAATAAAAATAACGCTATAGACTTACAACACATCATCACATATGTGCTTAGGAATAACTGGAACTGATGAACCACCGGGTATGATGGCTAGAAGATTATCCCATCCACCGCGAACTCCACCACAATGACGTTCAATAAGTTCTTTCAAAGGAATACTCATTTCCTCTAATGTAAAATAATTTCATGAACCAATTATAGAGATTAGATTAAGACAGATATAGTAAATTCTCACCTTCAACAGTACAAGGATTGTTTACGTGACCAGAAATACAGAAGAGCTTTGTACCCCTGTTCTTTTCACGACCAAAACTATCAAACCATGTTCCACCTCTATTATTTGTAAATAATCGCGATTAAATCAAATATTTCAAATGTTTCAACGCATAATCCAACGAATATTATTTTACCTTCTACAAATAGTAGGTGCAACAGCCACAGTTTCAACGTTAGCGACGGTGGTTGGACAACCAAATAAACCAACATCAGCTGGAAACGGGGGTTTTAATCTGGGTTTACCTTGTTTACCCT
The DNA here is from genome assembly GCA_910591965.1 of Dentiscutata erythropus. NCBI lineage: Eukaryota > Fungi > Glomeromycota > Glomeromycetes > Diversisporales > Gigasporaceae > Dentiscutata > Dentiscutata erythropus. The sequence continues at coordinate 3,966 of CAJVPY010000923.1, forward strand.
CGAGTGATTCAATCAAGGCAGTTTCTTCCCCACAAATATAAGCCCCGGCACCACGATGAATATATACATCGAAATCATATCCAGAACCGCATGCATTCTTTCCGATAAGCCCAGCTAAGTGAATGTTAAAATTAAGTTAAAATTATATTGTTATCAGTCAAATCAAAGTTGGAAATTTTACTATTAAAACCAATGTGTACTTCTCCACAGGCCTATTCAGACCACGTTGGTGTCCATTGGGGCAAATTGCCAATTCTGATTCAATTTACCAAGGTTGCTTTAAAACAAACCTGCATAAGCTTCATTAATCGCTTCCTGCACATTCGAGGCTTCATTATAAAATTCACCTCTAATATATATGTAAGCTAAATGAAAATATATAAAAATCCGGAGGTTAATTTTAATTGGTTTTGACAGGTCAGAATCTTAAGATCATACCAGCATTGGCATTCATAGCTCGACCAGCAACCAAACACCCTTCAATTAGTTTATGAGGATCTCCACGCATAATCTCTCGATCTTTACATGTGCCTGGTTCTCCTTCGTCAGCATTCACTACCAGATACTTAGGACTATTCATAAATTAATACGATTGATTAAATTATAGATACTTCATTTATCAAAAAAGAAAGTAAAATAAACCATATACCGGCCATCCGATGGCTTGTTCATAAAACTCCATTTCAAGCCCGATGGAAATCCAGCTCCACCGCGACCTCTAAGACCAGACGCTTTAATCTCTTGTATAATCCATTCGTGCCCTTTCAAAAGAATTTCTTTTGTCTTATACCAGTCACCCCTCTTTAGCGCACCTTTTAGTCGAAAGTCATGGCGCAAGTATAGGTTCGTAAAAATACGGTCTTCGTCCTTAAGATTACCGTATGTACGACTAGCCGTTGAATTTTGAACTGTGGCAAAATTTGCTATGCCTTTAAAGATTGGACAAAGACATGTTGCTCGGAATGCTAGAATAAAAAATAATATAATCGATCATATATTTAGCGGATCACTATAGATCGCACGAAAATAAAGGTTTTGTATTGCTTTTTGTATTGTTGGTTTACATACTTTGGTTCAAAAAATAATTTCTCAACATCTTCAAAAATTTCCGGTTAATCGATCCTACGATTATCAATTTATCGAGATGTCACAACTAGGGTTGGGGCACGGAAAATCATCACATGAGGCACGGCATAACACCCTAAATCATACATGACACTGATTAGCACATGTAATTAGTAATTTACATGTGATGAATAACATCCAATCCCCGTGCCCGTGTGACAGAGCCAGTGGATTTTTGTAGCATCTAAAATAGCACTATTTTTTAGCAAAATAGCTAGTGACATTGCTAAGATGCTATTATTGCACTAAACACGTGATTATTGCCTTTGTTCTTTGCAGTGTTGTTATTGGACTTAATATATAAATAAGTTATAGTTATTATCATACGGGTCTGACGTAACAATCCCGTGCGTAATTAATTAAAAGTACAATAAAGCATATTAATTATTTAGTGTAAAAACGAATATTTAGTTTGATCAGTAATATAATTACTGATAAATATAAATATGATTTGTCTTCACATGGTAATTTTGAAATAACTCTTTCTTTAAATGTCAAATAGAATTTTAACTGTCGATGATCCTGAAACACAACGATTTATAAACTTATCCTATGTTACAAACACAGAAAAAACACATCTAAATGGCTTTGCTACATTGATCGATTCAGAAAAGAAAAAAACTTTATAAAAACTTTAGATGAATTTGATACTAAAGCTAAACTTGACATATTTATTAGTTCTTTTATCGGTTGGCTTTCTAAAAAAGATGAAAGTCAATTTAAAGTTAAGTCAATATACAATTGCTATTCTGCATTAGCAAGGTATCTTCATGAGAATTCAAGAATTGAAGGAGGAGTTCAAATTTGGAACAAATACTCTTTTCCTAAGTCATTATGTTGCTTGGATGGAAAAATAAAATCCTTACAGTATGATGGCTATGGTGATACAGATAAAAGTGATTCATTGATATTGGATGAAATTATTTTATACTTGAATCATTATTATCTATCAATTGACAATAATGAAGTGTTAATTCGGCATGCTTTTTTCTGATTATCAATACTTTCACTAGTCAAAATAAAAAAAATCAGGCATATATCTTATTTTAAACTGATATATGCCCGATTGTTATTAAATTGCAAATTTGTTATAGCCCTGATTGTTGCAAATTTATGCAGCAACCCAATTTATATAAAATTATAAAATAGTCAATCCCGATTGATGTTGATTTTTGGTGCAATTCGGCATGTAATCAGGAGGGACCTGATTTTAATATATTGTTTAAATTGATGGGTATTGGGTACTTATCAGTATTATTTATATATTGATATGGAAATACCGATACTATGTATCTTTATTATATTGCCCGATAGTGATAGCTTATTATTATACACTAACGCTAATGAACTACCCCAGCAGCACTGACAGATTTTCACTGATCTGCAATCTAGAACATTGTTACTAAAAAATCTTTGAACTCGTATAAGTTAAGGTTAGGGTCTATGCTAAACTTAGAGTTAGAAGGTTTGTTAAGTAAAATTGCTCAAGGAAACTTTTTTGTTAGAGCGCAGAAAGTGGTTTCTTATGCAAATTTTCATGATATGAGCAATTTATGAAAAAGCAAACGTTTTGTTGTGATCTTCCTGATTGTGTTACGTTATATCAAAACGAGACTTGTTATTGGATAAGACATGTAAATCAAATGTTCTAGATTGCAGATCAGTAAAAATCTGTTGGTGCTGCTGGGGTAGTTAACGCTAATGCTAATGTAAATTATGAGTGCATGAGTGAAAACTTAAAGTAAACTTAGCCCCTAAAAAATTATAATAATTTTCAAGGGCCAAAAACTTAAATTTTTTTTTTCTTTTATTACCTATTCACCCAAATTGATAATTGTAAGTTTTTTTTTTTAAGTTTTTTTTTTCTAAGTTTTTTTCTTGTATTTATTAAATAGCCGTGTAACTATATTTAACGTAAGCCACACCATATTTTTTTGTTTAGTAGTCACAAATTTCTACTAGATCGTACTTAAATAAACTCTTTATGCATGTAAGATATAAACTTGCAGAATTTGAAAGGCTTGGGTTTAATCTATAGAACGTGAAGTTCCTATAGCATGTCTGGCTGTGCTGACTTATGAAGTATTTAAATAAGCTATAGAAGTTAAGTATAACTATATGCATTATCGCTTAGCTTTATTTTACTCATTTACTAATTGATATATTTAATATTATTTTACTAATAGGTGTGTTTAAAATAAGCTGTAAATATTTACTATTGTGTGATACATCCTTAAGCTTATTTTATGTACTATATTTATGTTGATTTCGATATATCTAAAGCTAGCTATTCAGAGATCCTTTACTGTTACTCAAAACTAGTAGGCTGAAGATTAATTGGTAATCATGTATTTTATGTAATTATTTAAATTCACTGTTGCATATAATAATACTACTTTAATTTTATTCGATTTAGAAAAGTTTTAAGCAGCTCCCTGATAAGATACTAATTTTTTCAACTGACTTTTGAACGATACAATATATTGTACGGCTTTGTGTAGATGCGAATGAAAGGTATTATTTAATTATATTTTGGGTTTATGAGCTTTGTTTTTTCTGATTCAATTTCACTATTTAAAAAACCTTATTCACAAGCTAAATGAAACGAATAATGCAAACGAATAACTTGAAGGGTATTATAAATGATAAGTAAGCTCTGAGCTTATGAACTTGTTTTGTTAATTCAATTTAGATCTTTATGTCCACAAGCTAAATAGCACAAACAAAAGACTTGAAGGGTATTATGTAATGATAGATAAGTATTTATGTTCTGGGTTTGTAAGCTTTTTTGCTTATTTTGTTCTGGTTTGTAAGCATGTTTTGCTAATTTAATTCTAATGATTAAAGGTCTTTAGATCCACAAAAGAATAATGCAAACAAAATTACTTGAAGAGTATTATATGATTGTAAATAGGTTTGTGAACTTGTTTTTGCTGATTCAATTTTGCTAATTAAAGATCTTTACATCCACAAGCTAAATGAAGTAAATAATGTGAATGAATTAAATTGTAGGGTATTATATGATTCAAATAAGTATTTATATTCTGGGTTTGTGAAGTTGTTTTGCTGATTCAATTCTACTAATTAAAGATCTTTTATATCTAGGGGTATTATGTGATATAAGTATTTTCTTTCGAAGAGTGTTGTTATAGCTGCTTGGCACGAATCATCGATATATGATTTAATCTTATATCCTAAATTTGTGAAATTGGTTTGCTGATTCAATTCCACTATTATAAAATCTTTATATCTACAAGCTAAATGAAGCAAATAATGCAAATGAAATTAATTGAAGGATATTATGTGATTGTAAGTAATTATTTATGTGTTACTATATAACCACAAAATAACATGCAGTAGTATTATTTCGTGGTTATACGGTAAGTTGTTTTGCTGATTTAATTTTGCTGATTATAGATCTTTTATATCTACAAGTCAGATGAAACAAATAATGCGATTGAAGGTATTATGCAATGTTATAAATATTTATATCTGAACTTGTGAATTGTTTTGCTGATTTAATTCTGTCGATTAAAGATCTTTTCATCCACAAGCTGAATAAAGCGAATAATATGGGATCTTTGCTAGGAAAATCACCTTTTGGGATTTTCTGATTGGGCTAATTCGGAAAAGTTCAGACCAGTATGTCGATTCTTATTCATATTTAAACCATTTTTTTACTTTACTAATTCAACAGTTTCTTTAATAAACTATCAAATAAATAAAGCAAAGGGTGATTTACACGTAAATAAGAATCAGCATTCTGGTCTAAACTTCTTCAAATTAGTCTAATCAGAAAATCCCAAAGGGTGATTTTCCTAGCAAGGTCCCATATGAATTAAATGATATTATGTAATAGTAAGTAAGTATACTCTGGGTTTATAAACTTGTTCTATTAATTCAATTCTATCGATTAAAAATAAAGCAAATAGTACAAACAAATTACTTAAAGGTATTATGTAATGGTACTACTTTTCCTTATATGCTAATATAAAAGTTTTAGTTCATAAAATTAAAAGGGTAAGTTTATAGCCTCGTGGATACAGTACTGTATATTCAAAGCTTCAAAGGCAACTGTAGTAGTTAATAAATATTAAATAGATTTGGGTCTAGTATTTAGTAAAAATCATGCCAGATCAAATTTAATACTGAGTTTGGTTAGAGTTTGGGCAATTTTGTTACAACAGAGTTAGAGTGATTTGTTAGGCTAGTGATTATGTTAGAGTAGAGTAGATAGTGGCATTATAGTGATATTATTAAAAATAGTGTATAGTATTTGCTATAGTATATAAAAATAAATAAATAAAATATGTTATTAATTATAATTTGAATGATGTTTACTATTAGTTGTATATATTAATTATGATGTGGATACGTGTACTATTGGGTATATGTATACTGAGTTGGTTAAAAGTTTCTAAACAGGTTTCTTTTTTTGCTAACTCCACTAATATTAAACGTTATTTAAAATTTTATATACTCAAGTAAAAAGCTTTCAGATAGGATCTTTCTGTTAATCACTAAATGACGTATTGCAGATACAATACAGATTTATAAAAAAACTTTTATTTATTAGTATATATTATTAGCTAAGGTAGCAAAAAGGTCCTGTTTAGGAACTTTTAACCAACCCGGCATAATTCTATTAAACTATGTTGTACTTTGAATTGATATCTGGGTATATATTTTTAGTTTTGTAATCTATTTAATTAATGTCTGATTAATATCTGGTTGATGTTTAATTTTGTTCAGATTGTATGCCAATTTGCACCATAAATCGGCATCAATCGGGCTGTTAGATTTAAAAATTAACAACAATCAGGTAGTTATCAGTTTTAAATATAGTATACCTGATTTGTACCTAATTTGCTAGCTTTTGACTAGTGTTTGTAGACTATGTGGAGGTGATACTTACAAATTAGAATTTCGAGATCTTGAATGAAGAGAAGATGGTGGATTACAATTAAGATTTTGGCAAGAAAAAAATAATCAGGGTGGTGTGCTGTATAGGCAAAGATATTGACATACTGGAACATGAACTATTCCAATACCTTCTGATATTAAAAATAATCAATTTATACCAATTGCAGATCTTCTCCTTTATTTATCAAAGCGATCATCTAAATATATTGCTACTGATTCTTTATTTTTACAAACAACTAGAAAGCAAACAAGTATATGTATACATATTTTAAACTTTATTTATTATTTTTTTTTATAACTAAAAATATATTAATTAATTTTAAATATAGTTAAAGAAATTTGGTACAAATCCGTTGCTATGGGTGCCAATAAATTGAAAGTAATGTTACAACAAATTGCTATTAATGTAGGAAATCTTAATGGCAAGTGAAAAATTACTAATTATAGTGCTTGTCATATGGCTATAATATTATTGAAAGCATTTGATATTCCAGAAGATGAAGCAATAGTATTTTCAGAATACCATTCTAGAGAAGGCATCTGTTTTTATAGTAGTCCAACTGATAATCAACGTTTGTTATCAATAGCATTATTAATTCCTTATACAGTATATAATAAGGATCTTGAATCTTATTATTCTTATTCTGGTGATTCATATCAATATATTAATTATAATTTTGACAAACATGAAGGTATTATTAGTGTGACATTTAAAAAAATTTTTTAATTATTTATTTGTAAATTACTTATCTTTAGATAAAAACAACGAAATAGAAATTTACAATCCTAATTTTAATACTACATTGGACTTAAATTTTAATATTAATGTGGCAAATTCAAGTTCCAACACTATTTCAAATACAAGTTCCAATAATATATTAAATATAAGTTTCAATACTATATCAAACATAAGTTCTAATACTAAATCTAATACAAGCTCTAATACTATTTCGAATACAAGTTCTAAAACTATATCAAATACAAGCTCTAACACTATATTAAATGCAAACTCCAACATTATGTTGAATTCAAGTCAATCTTCTATTCGTCTCTATGAGACGAATCCAATGGTATCAAATTCATTTTATTTGGACTGCTGGATCACGTTTTATTAACGAAATACTATTGATTTTATAGTAATTTTATAAGAAAACATAATAACCAATAGTATTTTGTTAATAAAACATAATCCAGCGATCCAAATCAAATGATTTTGGTACTATTTGAATCCTCTCCTCAAGACGATTTGAATAGTACCAAATCATCCAATTTGGATCACTGAATCAAATTTTAGACAAATTTTTATAAAAAAATTGCATTATATTTTGGAGAACTCTTTTAAATATTGGAAAATCATTATATTTTGGGGATTTCCTCCCCCCTCAAGTATAATATTATTTATAGATGCCCCAAATATGAGATTACTTGCTGCTTTATTTTTTTTCATTATTAATAAGCTCTTGATTCTGGTAATGAGAAACATCTTTCAAAAATACTCTGTCTAGTAGCACTTTGTTGTATAGTCTGTTTAGCAGGCTTTAAAGTATTTTTTTTTTCTCTTTTTTTATCATGTTAAAGTGGTTTTCAACTTTGAGGCTGATCTAGAGTGAGAGCATAAGAGCACAGGCATGCCCCTATGGGCATGCCCTTCTGGGCATGCCTATGGGCATGGATTTTTTTATATGTCTATATGGGTATATATTAGATATATATATAAATAAAATTTTAATTATATATTATTAATTTTTATTATATTAAATGTATTGATTATTTTATAAATAAAGTTATTTTTATTTGTTTTAGTTTTTTAAAATAAAGTTAATTTTTTATTTGTTTTAGTTTTTTATAATTATTATTAAAAAAATTATTTATAATATAAAATAAGAAAATATTATTTTAGCACTAAGTATTATTCTATATATAATAAATAAATTTGGTATAACAAGTAAATAAAACCAACTTTTATCAACAAAAATTAAAATTTTTTAATAGTAGGATAAAGTAATAATAAATGATTAGAATCAAATAATATTTATAGTAAAATATAACAAAAAAATTTGTTTATTAAAGCCCAAAGAAATAGTTTTTTAAATAAAATTTAAATATAACTAATTTTTATTTTTGTTATACAAACTAATCTACATGTTACCTAATCTTAATTTTTAATTGGTTAAAAATGCCCTAGTACTATATATTATAGTACTATAAATTAAATAGAAATATACTTAAAATAACCAGTAGTAATTATCACCACCCCCTAATTATTTTTAGGGTTAGGGTTAGAAATTAGAAAATTATTTTTTTTTATATAAAATAATATAGACTTACTATAAGGGTCCGTTAGGGCCTAATTTTAGTTTTTATGAGGTTTTTGAGGTCCTGAACATTTTACTTAGAGAACCTGATTCCATTTACTTAGTATGTTTTTGAGATATAGGCACTCTAGTAATGATTATCACTGGTTATAGTTAGAAATAATTTAAAATTTTTAGCTTTTTTAAAAAATTTATATTTTTAAATATGGCCATGGGCATGCCTAGGCATGCCTCAAGCTCTGTTTTATACCCATATTGGGCATGGCAAAATTTGTTTATGCCTCCACTCTAGTCATACCTAAGATGGATATTAGCTGTATATACCTGCCCCAACCTTTCTGTGTTCCACACATTCCAGATTAGATATTAAAAATACTATGTCTTTAAACCTTAGTTAGTACTTGGGTATTATCCCTATATATTCCTGCTTTTATAGAATTTACTTCTACTTTGATACCCACTTTGCTTTCTTAATATTCGATCTTAGTTAAATAGCCCAAAATGAAATCAGTTTATCCTGGCTTTATATGCTCTTAGACTCTGAACTTCTAGTACATAATTTTATAACACATGTTCTTTTTCTCTAGTGTGACTCTAGTATCTACCCTAGTTAACCCCTCACCTCAAGAGGTCTAGTCCAAACAATACCTAGGACTGGTACTATCCAAGTTTTATTCTGCAGCATCATTAAAAGTTTCTGTTACTTCTCTTCTTAGGTCCTCCCAAATGAGTTTTTGGTTATTCTGGCTTTCTAGGATTTACACGACATTGACTTATCATAGAGTTTGTATCTAATAATTACTAGAATACATTTCTCTTATTAGCAGCTTCTTGATTATATCTAAGCTTAAATAATAGTATTATTATTTAGAAAGATTATTTTTACTAATTTATTTACTCTATAATTAAAATTTCTAAAGTAGCTGCTATAAATACTAAGTTTACTTTTAGTTTTCTTTAATTTCTTTTTGTAAATTTTTTGCTACTTCAATAAATATATTAAAATATTTATAATTAATATTGCAATGAGTTTTTAGTGCTAAAACATATTATAATATTCTAAGTATCTCAAGTGGTATTTCTATAAATTTGAACTTTGGTCAAGTTTAGATTTAGATTTAGTTCAGTTATATTCAATATTGAACTTTTAAATCAGGTTTATGTTCAGTTTAAACTATTAATATTGGTCTAGTAAATTGCAAGATATAAGTATTTTAGTTTTTGCAACTATATATTTTCTTCTTTATATAAATAAAAAAAATAACAAATAGCTATAAAACTATCTCATAATCTACTAAGCTAATTTTAATATTTTAACTACTATTTTAATTACAAAACACTTTCTACAACTTTAATTAGAAGTTGAGAAGAGATTAGACAGCAATTTGTTATACTAATTTATTTTAAATATCTTTTATTATATAAATTTATAATAAAAATACAACTTACTCTCATTATAGTGAACTCTTGTTATAGTGAAGATTTGATATAGTGAGAATTTTGAATTCAGAATTATTAAACCTCAACTTAATATAGATAAGTAAATATAGTATTCTTTCAATATAAGTTATAGTAAAAAGTTCACTATAATAAAATTAAGTTGTATATAGAATTATATATAAACTTTAAAGTCAAGATTTTTTTAAATCTATAAATTAACTTATATTCCATTTTCTAAATAAATACATTGAAAAAAGATAAATAGTTATTTAAAATAAAATTTTAAAATTTTGTAAAAATTTGTATATTTTGCAAATTTAAATTTATAAAAAAGTAAAATTTTTTAGTAATAAATTTATATTTAGATATTAAATTTTATACTAAACAAGTTTATTTAGAAAGTAAAAGAAGATTTTCTTAATAAAAAAAAGTTTGTATATTCTAATATTAAAATTTGTTATATTTTATAAATAAGTTTTTTTTTTACAAAGATTTTTTACTTTTATCTCTTGTATAAAGTTGTTTAATACAAAATTTTACACTTATATAAAGTTTTAGTATTTAGTTTCTTTAACATTTTATTAAATAAAAAATTAATTTAAAGTTAAATAAAAAAAACTTTTTAAAAAATTTTTTTAAATTTTTTTTTTTGGTAATTATATTATAATTCTATACTTTATTTTGTAATTAAATTTAATTCTAAAGAAATAATTTTTACACTGGTTTTTAATAATTATAAATTTAGAATATAACTCATCCAGTTACTATAAAGTATCTAAATACTAAAACATCTGTCAAAGATGAGTTTAGTTTTACTAGTTTGGTTTATTCTATTTTAGAGCAACTTGCTCTAGATTATTTACCTGGTTTACCAATCTGTTAGAATTATTTTCTTTTCTAATCTTCTTTTCTTTGCCTTTTAGTAGAAAAATTCTACTAATGAACTACAGGAAATTTGTGAAATAAAAAGAGAATATAACAAAAAAAAAAAAAGAAACTAGTCTAAATAAAAACAAATAAAAACAAAATAAAAAAAAGAAAAAAAGAAAAAGGCTGCAAAAAAGATAACTATACTATTTTTGCCTATATTAGGCTATAAAAATTATATAATATTGTATAGAAAAAATCTACACTAATACTATATATAATTGAAAAAATAAAAAATAAAAAAGTCTAATAATAAGAAATTTCTATATATGATTCTTCTAATTTCTATAATACTGTTATTGTTTATTTAGAAAAAGTATTAAACACAAATAAGCTTGTAGAAGATTCTATTTAGGTAAACATGTTCTAATTTAAAAAAAGTAAATACTAATGATTTTTTAGAAAAAGTATGCCAGTTTTTTCACTTTTTAGCCAAAATTTCTAAAAAATTCTAAAAACTATAGTAAAGAGTTTGCAGAAGTGAGTATTTCAAAATTTTTAAAAGAGTGTAGTAAAAGATTTATTTGTTATTCTTCTAATAGCTATCTAAAATTATTTTGTTGATGCTAGATTATTTTATTTGTACCAAAACTTCTTGCACAAGAGTACACTATAGGATCCCAAAAAACTCTGATACAACTTATATGTTATTAAAAAATAGGGTCATCTAAAGCCATATACCCATGTGACTTTTTTGTATAAATCAACCAACTGGAATCACGAAATTTTTTTACACAAATTAGCCTGAAGAAGTTAAAAAATAAAGAAAATGCAAAAATATGAAAAATGACAGTCTAAACCTATTTCAAAGCATTAATAAAAATTCCAGAGAGATAATTTTATCTATAATCTACTTTTTCCTAAAACTACTCTAACACTAAACTATTTCTAATTTTGATTTTAATCATTTCTTCGAAAAATTACATGGGTACATGACTTTAGCTATCTTCTAAAAAAGAAAATTTTGTATGAAAATTCATCAAATATTGCAGTTTTATATAGTAAATGTTCAAATTTTGCTCAATTTTATACATTTATTTGGCTAAAATTATACAAACTTTATACAAACTTAGATCTAAGTTGTATCAGAGATCTTCAGAGTTTTGATACTATTTTCTGCTAGTTATTTTATATAGCAACATTTTGGCTTGCATGCTAGATATATAAAGAAGTTTCTAGAAAAGAACAAAAAATTGATCTTTATAAAAACTACTCTTCAGATATAGTAACTTTTTTAATTTCAACAACCTTTTGTCTTTTGTTAGTAAAAAAGTTGTTGTACAAGTAATTATTAAGGAGTGTATATATTAATAGTTTATTTAAAAAAATTTTTTGTATAATTTTAACTTAATTTTGCATTTAATAAGATATTAAAAAACTAAAAATTAACAAATTACATAAATATAAATTTTGTACCAAACTTTATTTAAAAGACAGAAGTAGATTATTTTTGTAAAAAAAATTATTTATAAAATATAAAAATTTTAATTTTAGAATATTTACTTTCTAAGTAAACTTGTTTAATATAAAATTTTAAATCTAAATATAAGTTTATTACTAAAAAATTTTTAATTTTTACAAAATTTAAAATTCTATTCTAAAGAATTTTATTTGGCTTCTTTCAATATAAATTAATTTGTAGTTTAAAAATATTTTGGTTTTAATTTTATATATATTTTTACTACAATTTTATATTGTTATATAAGAAATGTAGTTTGTCAAAAATATAAAAACTCAACTAGTTAAATTAAACAAACAACTACCAAGGCTGACAAAAAAGTCTATTAAAAGAAACATTTAGATTTGGTAAGTAGAATAGTTCTAAGGCTTTGGCAATTCTTAAATAAATATCACGTAATGATCTTTAGCTCAATAATACTTAATCACTAAAACCAACATGCAAGAAAAATATATTCACAACACAATACTTGGAGTAATGCAATATTTGTATAATAATCAAGTTAATAATAATAACTCTATTATAGAATTTAGTAAATGGGGGTGAGTCAATAGAAATCAAGCAAATTTTTTATAATAAAAATTTTTTATAACTTTAAACAAAAATAACTTAATGAAACCTTGACCAAATTTAACAAAAATTTTTTAAAATAATTTTTACAAACTTGTAGAATTAATTTAAAAAAAAATTTATTAAATTTGATTAAGTTTTTGTTAAGTTATCCTTGTTTAAAGTTTTTTAAAAAAATTTGCTTGGTTTCTATTGACTCAACCCCAAATAGTCAAAAAAGGAATCATTAAAAATATAAGGAACAATGAATTTGAGAATTTTATAGTTATAATCTTTTATTATAGTGGGGTAAAAAGGCTCTTTATTTATAGAATATTTACATATAATTAAATACTTATTCTTAAATTGTAATATAAGCAAATTTGCCTATGAAGTTTTTTACTATTTTTTTTAATTTTTTAATAAAATTTTGAATATTAATTTTAGCTATTTATTACACAGCTCCTAATTGTTCACTCATAACCTTTTTTACTAATATTCTTACGATTTAATATTAGTCTGCTATAAAAATATCAACTATGAGAATATTAGTTAAAAAAGATTATGGGTAAAAATTAGAATCCATGAAATAAAATAGTTATTACATGTATTTGTCATTAATATCATTAAAATCCTGAATCAATTTCGATATTATTCATTATTGCAACTATGCTATAATACTGAATAATATCTCAATTGTTATGTGATGTTTAATAATATTTATGATAAAATGTATAATAACTATTGCATATTTAATAAGTAAAAAATATATTTTAAAATTTATTTTATTAACTTTATTGGAAAATTTTTTAAAAATATAAAAAAACTTTTAAATAATAAAGATTTAAAAATTTTTTTTCTAATTTTTTTTTATAAAATTTTTTTTTAAACTTTCTAAATTTTATATGTTTTTGCCTGTTAAAAAAATCTTTACTTTTAATACAAGTCTTAATTTTTTACAAGTTAATTACTAAAAGTCAAATAATGAAAGTTGTAATCTTTAATTTAAACTTTAATATTGTATTAAGAATTATATTTTTAAAATCAATATTTAAAGAGTTTGTCAAAAAATAGTAAAAACTTTTTTGACTAAAAAAATACTCTATTTTTAGCTTATAAGTAACTTAAAATTTTTTTCTTATAATATAAATATAAATACTATAAAAAGATAATCTTTATTTTCAAATATTATTATATGAAATTTTATTTAAATTTAAATATTAAAAAAAGTAAATTATAACTAAATTTATGCTATTTTTAAGCTAAAATTGTTATACAAACTCTACAGTTTAAGAGATACTATAGTCTTCTATACCAGCATTAGTAACTACTTTTTGTAAAAGGATATATCTTCTTTGTCTTTTTTTTCTTGTTGCTACCAAAGAGAACATAGAGTCTGTCAAACTCTTTTTTGGAATCATATTTGTTATTAGAATATTGTAGAATATGAATTTTACTTTTATTTTAAAGGTTATTTTGGCAATATCTTGTAGATGTTCTGTTTTGGTGCTAAAGCTTTTGGCAGATAAAAAAGTAATGAGTAATTGGGTTTGTATGAACAAAGTATTTGTATTCTCAAAAACTCAGATTTGAGATAGAGTCTGATTTATACACTAAAACAAATTAGTGAATTCTTGAATCTGTTTTTATTAAATTAAAATAAAGTCTGCTTGTTTTAGGGTTTGCTTGATAATAACAAAAGAACTGTTCTTTTATTTACCGTGCTTATTAAAATAATATTCATATTAAATAGTTTTTCTAGTTAACTTGTTTAGGAATAGGTCAGAGATATTGTTCAAATTTAAGTTTTTATTTTTTTGTTTCAATTAATTGTTTATTATTACAATTCATTAATTTTACTTCTTTTGAGAAACAGGTTCTATTATTGTTACTAAATGTTATAAGAATTTTAGATATTTTACCCGGAAGGGTCAGATAATGACAGTCTTCTAATGAATAACTAGGTGACCTTTGACCCTTGTAGAGCCGTGCAAGCCGGGCATATAGTGATTACAGCAAAAGACACCCTCATATCTATTTCAGACTTTATAACATTATCCCCTTCTGAAGTAGTATCTAATACACCAAATACAAACAACAATCAGCTTTCTAACTCCTCTGATAAAGAAATATTAGAAGATAACTACAATAGTGACAAATATCATACAAACCCCATGTTATCATTATCACTATCTTATGCAAGATGGTGGAATGGCTACCATGAAATTGATCCAAATACATGCTTTAACAAATTCCTTCATTATCACAGATTGCAACTTTTACTCTTACTACAAACTATTGGCTTATTCCTGCAATATATACAAGAAGATTACTTTAAATTCTACTCAAACTACTATATCAAAATATCTTTAAAATTAATTCGTACTGATTATTTCTTCTTTGAAGCACATATATACCTTCCTCATAAAGGAATTTTACCAAATCACACAAACTACTATCTCCTCGAATATCTTCATAGCCATTACAAAGTGCAACTTAAATCAGATTATAACTCTTACTTACCAACTTTTATTGATAATTCTCTCTTTTTTAACTCATCTATAAACCCTCCAACCTCACCAAGCCTTAGCACAAACTCCTCAAACCCTTCCCCACTTTCTTCTGAACTGGACTACACTCCATCAGATAATCAATATGATTTATATCTTACAATAGCTACTCATAACATTAGAGGCTTTAATGCCTCTTCTAAAAGACAAATTTGGCAAGATTATTGTATCAATCACAATATCTCTATCGTTAGCATTACTAAAACCAAACTCTCTTTTTGCAACAACAATTTCTACACTTACTACTAGGCTAACTCTGATAGCTCTATAGAAGGAGCAGTTATTATAATCCACAACTATCTTAAGCCCCATGTTTATAGTTACCTAACATGCCCTGATAAAGCTGTAGTATTAGATTTCTTCTTTAAAAGCAATATCAAACTCTACATAATCTCAATCTATTTTTCTTCAACTGACTCTACAAGACACAACCTTACTCAAAATACAGTCATTAACTGGATATTACAAGCTCAATAACTTAACTTGCAATCTATTATTTTAGAGGCTTTAATACACACGATACTATATTTAGTTTTTCTTCCAAATTCAAACTTATCAATTTTCTACACCATTCCAACATGTTTGATATTGGTGCATATCTAAACAGCACTCACTTTACTTGGTTTAACAATAACAAATCTAGTAAAATTGACTATATTTGAACAAACATCTTTAACATACAATTCCTTCTTTCATACAATCTTGATAACAGTAAAACTAGCACTCTTAGCCAGTGTTGTATATAGGACAATTTTGAACAATTTTAGACATTTTTTCAAATTAAAATTACTCAAAATTTTATTAAGATAATCTATTTTAATTTTTTCACCAATAAGTCCCGCATCTAAAAAAATATATAATTATATATGTTTTTAAATTACTTTATTAATTAGTTAAATATAGAACATAGGCTTGAATGATTTTGAACAATCTTGGACGTTGGACATTTTACATAGTGTAGACATGTCCCATGTACAACACTGCTCTTAGTGACTACCTAATACTTTCTACCTTTTGGACTTTTTCCAATGCTTATAGCAAGCCTCCTTGTCTTCATACTAATATTAGTCATCGAATATTTGATTATAAAGCCACCTCTAGTGACCAATAGCTCAAGTTCTTAGAGCTTACTACACAACTAATATTTCGAAGCCGTGTTTCACTCACTACTGTTACTCAAAAAAACATTGACACTTCCTGGCACAAAATTCAACATTGTATTATACATGCTGCTACTAAGACAATTCCTAACAAAACCTCTAAAAAACAAAGTTATAATTATAAATATACCTCACAATGCACTGCACTTCATATTGGCCTTAAAAAACTTAGAAACTTTATTAAAATCTTTAATAATATTAACAACAATTACTCTAAGCTTTGCCTCTCACATATTAATTTATGTATCCATACTATCAATACCTACTCCAAATGTAATCTCCAATTACTAACTTCACTTCACCATGATATAGTTCAGCCATTGTTACAATATGCCTACACTACTTGGAAACAAGTCTACTATGTATACCACCTCGAACACTCACTTCGTCTCAGACAACAAATCAATCAGGCTTTAGAAAGAAGATGTGAAACATTTATTTCCAAGCCCACCCAAGCTATTAATAATATACTCAATCGATACCAGCCTCCGGTTTATTTCACTAATATCAAATTATTAAACCAACTCATCACTGACTCTACTCAAATTAAACAACATATCTAAACATACTTTTCTAACTGGACAGCCTACAAACCTATTAACTAAAACCTTTTCTACAACTTTTGGAACCAATATTACAATCCATGTTTTCATATTGAGCCTAATTGGTATATACCACTTACTGCTCCAATAACAGAAGATGAAGTCTTACAAACCATATCTAAACTCCCTAATGGCAAGGTCTGTGGACCTACAGACATCAGTTATGAAATGATTAAACACCTTAGCAACCACTGTATCACTGCCCTTTCTGCACTTTTTAATTATTGCCTGTTTCAAAATACTATGTCTTAGTCATGAAAACATGGCAAAATCTACCCAATCCCAAAGAACAATGCTTTTGATGGAAATCTTAACCTTACTCGCCCAATCAGTCTAATTAAACACATTAGAAAAATCTATACCAAAATCTTAACCAACAGACTCAATAAAGTTTTTTCTTAGCATTTTATTCTTTCACCTTTCAATTATGTTGCCCTGCCAAGCAACAGCACATCTATTTCTATTCACATTCTCAACAATCTTATTGAAGATGCTAACTGTAATTACAAAGAGATTTGGCTCCTATCTCAAAATATAAGCAAAGCTTATGATTCTGTTAACCTGGATCTACTTAAACATGCTCTTCACCATCTCTATCTCCCCCAACCCATTATTAATATCCTATCTGACCTACTCACCAACTGCCAAAATGAGATTATAACCAATTTGGGATTTACTATGACCCCTCATTACCTATATACATTCAATATTCTCTGGCTATTCAACTTCAGTTTCATAGCCCACTAATTTAAAAAACTTCTCTACTAATAAACTTGAAGCTAACAGCTCTGTGTTGGCTTATATAGATAACACTTTGTGGATTGTATCTAGCCAAACTAAGCTATTTGACATTCTCTCAGCTGCTAAATCTTTTTACAACATGGCTAATATTAAAGTCAACCTAACTAAATCTATACTATCAACTAATGCTAAGCCCAACATCTATTGCCCAATTTCCTTTAATAACAAAATACTCCTGCTTTGGCCAGCTAATCAACCTTTCAAATTTCTAGACTGTTGGTTCACCTTGAACAATAAACATACCAAACAAATCCAACTCATCTTCTCAGAATTTTCTCAACTTATTAAAATTACTAGTACCAAACAAATAACAAATACTCAGGCTAGATATATTATTAACACTGTTATTATTCCTACTCTAGAATATAGAATCTATAATACTACACTTAGC
>CAJVPY010000924.1:0-22222 GCA_910591965.1 Dentiscutata erythropus
TAAGGTAATTAGTCACATGCCCGCCGATTTTTACTATAAAATTTGTACCCTTTAACTGCGAACTACTAATTAAATATAAAAAGAAACCCGACTTTATTTAAAAAAATTTTTTTTATATATTTATTGGTATCTTGTGATATTTTTATATTGAATAAACTTTTTAATAAATCTAATTTTATTCATTTACTTTTGTAATTTTCATTACATATCAGATATACAGTAAATATATAAATATATTGTATAAAGTATTTGAAATAAAAAAGTTATTTACGGGATGACACACACACTAAACTTATTTATTTAATATTATAAAAATAATTTCAAGTAATTAATAAAAAAAAAAACAAAAAAAAAAAAACAAAAATATATATATAATTTTAGTGAATAGAATACATGAATGACATACATGCAGTTCGTTAATGAACTTTGTTGAATAGGAACTTGTAAGATCCATCTAATACGTACTGTAATACTCTGAAATATAAAAAAAAACCCCAATACTTGTTTTTATTTCATTAACCAATCGATAAAAAAAAGCTTAAACATTTTAGTTTATATTAATATTTAATAATTAATTGTTAAATTATGGATTTACTACAGCGAATATCATGTTAGATTTATTACCTTCTTTGTATTCATTTTTTTAAGCAAAATTTTGTAATATTGATAATTTTTACGCGCAATTTCATCACACATTTGACTTTGCATATTATTAAGTCGCGAAACTTTTTCAATTATGGTAAGGTGAATTTTAAAATCTAATTTAAGGAACACATATAATACTGGAAATAATTTTATCCAATTTAATAAAATAGTAAAATAGTACCTCGACGCTAACTTTTTAATTTATATTTAGACATTAGATGCATATTATAAAATATTATAAAGAAAGTAGTATTATCAAGGAAGCCTATAAAATAATAGAAGAGAAAAGTATCATGATTATGAAATCAATAGCTGTATTCCTAATACTGTAATATCTGTAATATCGTTCGTTGTTTATGCAAAAGTGAACCCTTATTACTATAAAATTTTATTATGAATTCGAGGGTAATGTTTATTATAACGCGCAGAAACATGCATACTTTAAAAAACAGGAATTTTGGAATTTATCCAATTTATCCAAATGAAAATTAATTTAAACCTCTACGAGTTAGGTTTCTATAAATCTACGGTTTAATAAATGTTTAGGTTTTCCGGTACTTCCGTATTTAACTGTTAATGGGTTCAATTAATACCGTACGTGTAAGTTTTTGCCGATTAATGTTGGCACGTGAACATTCAAGCTAAAGAAGATTATGAAGATTATGAAATATTTGAATACTCTTGTATATCCAATATTAATATTGTTTAAAAAAAGGTTAAAAAGAGGTTAAAAATGGTATATACTGTACGTATTAGGAATTAAAGCAGATCGTGAGACTATAACTGTATGATGATAAGCTACCATTTATTATTATTAACATTAACGCTAATAAAAGATTTATCATCCTGATTTCGTGTATATATAACATTTAATTAGTTATTTTAACTTGGTTAGATTACGTACGTGCGTGCGTACGTGCGTGCACGTAGACTTATTATTACGTACATATTGATATATTTGTGTTAAGATTTAGATTTTTAGTTAGGATTGCATTAAAATTAATACTTTTTGAACGAAAATATATGCATGCAATGATCAGATCAGCGTTATAAAAAAAATTATCGAATAGGATATGTGTCCGAAAAGTCAAGTTTTTCGTCATGCAAAAAAATGGTCTACAACATTTTTCAACTTTAATAATAACAACTTTAATAACAATTTTCTAACGATCATTTAAAGTATTGTTTTTTTAAAATTTTTTATTTATTTATGTATATAGCAAAGAAAACCCTCTTTTTTTTTCCTTTTTTTTTTGTTAAGCGCGGGTTACGATCGCATTTAGCAAAAAAAAAAAAAAAAAGAATAAAGTTGGTTTTTATTTCTAAGCTAATTTTAATTTTTTGGATTTTAATGAAAAATTTGTGAAGAAATTATATGTATAAAAAAAAAAAGCTTATAATAGAAAAAATTGTACTATAGTCATTTTGTTTACAAAAATGAGGAAAAGAAAAAAAGTATAGCATAAGAAAAAAATTAGGATTTTTTTTTTTTTTTTTTTGATTATTAAAAAAAATGTAAGTAAAAATAAAAGGGAAGCGAAAAAAAAAGAATAATAAATTCGAAAAAAAAAAATATTAACACTACTAAAAAATTTGTATTTTAATATGAATAATTACGTCGAATTAAAAGTTTGTGTTTGTGTGACCTACATATAGTAGGTTTTGCTTGAGATTAATTTTTTGAAATGAAAAAAAATATACAAGAAAAAAAAAAAAAGTAATCCCATTTCATTCGAAACCGGTCGAAAAAAATGAAGTTGTTGGTCATTACACATTAACGAATGAATTTTGAACACGTAAGACCGTAAAAAAAACTCGCGTTACTAAAAGATAAAACAAAAAAAAATACACTCCACCACCACCACCACCACACCCAGCCTAAACACGAAAAGATACCAAAAAAAAAAAAAAAAAATCACATGAAAAGAAAAAAAAAAAGAAAAAAAGACATCCAGAAATTTGTATTTCTATTTACAAATATTACAGAAAAAAAAAAAAAAAAATTATTGATCAAAAATATAAATCATATATGAAAGTTATAATTTTTTTTCTTTTTTGCCCTTAAAAAAATTCACCATCAATTAAGACCATGGATCATATAAAAATGAACTTTTTTCAATCTTAACACAAACACATTCATCGATAAAAAAATTCAGATACCACTGCTAACAGTTGGTGGATATTCAAAAGTTGAGGACAGTGGTTGCGCATGATGACGAGGAGTAGTTAATAAAGGAGCTGGTAATCTATTACTACTCGTAAAAGATTCATAATTGTTTGTAGAATGATATTGGTGCGCGAATTGCGCAAATGTTGGAAGTCTCTCACTACCACCAGCTGAAGGTTGTTGAGAATAGACCGGTGAAGAATTATTTATTTGCGATTGACCAATCGGTGGCAACGATGGAGCCATCGACGAAGGTGGTGGTAATGGAGGTGAAGGGGATTGAATATTCGCGGCACCGGAATTTGAAGATCCCGTCATATGACCATTGGAACGATAATAATCACCAGTTTGTGGAGATGGAAGTGATGAATTATTATAGTTATTCGCGTTTTCATTATTATTATTATTATTATTGTTGCTGTTGTTGTTATTGTTATTACTAATCTGAGATTTTGCTGAAAAATAATCATAAGGGCTTTCCATAAGAGGTGAATCTGGTATTGACCGTCGTTCTTGTTCTTCTTCAAAGTTTTCAAGGTTTTCAAGATTTTCAAGGTCTGAAGAAGATCCTGAATTACTTGATCTTCTTGAATTTGATGATTTTTTTGCCATATCACTTTCAACTCTATCATCTTCATCTTTAATTGAAGAATTTGAATTTCCTCGTGTTTTACTACGCCAACTTTGTCGTTTATTTTGAAACCAAATTTGGACAGTTCGTGGAGCCATACCTAACTCTTTTCCTAATTGAATACGTAACTCAGTGGAGGGAAAAAATGTCCTGGCAAATACATCATTAAGAACTTTTAATTGATTTGCATTGGCTCTCTTACGTTTAGCTTTTACCATAGTACCAGAATTTGGATTTGAATGATCAATATAAGGAGAACCAAGATGGTGATGATGATGATGATGTATCTGCTGATAATGTGAGTGTGGAATCATACTATTATGACCATTATGACCACTATGACCACTATGACCACTATGACCATTATGACTGTTATGATGTGAATGAGCACCGAAAGACGGTGGACTATGAATAGGATAAGTTGAAGTACTTGAAGCTCTATCAGCATAATGTGGATAGTGAGTATTATGAGATTGATTAAAATAGGAATGATCATGAACTTGTCCTGAACCACGTGAGGAAGTAAATCCAGATAAATCTGAATGACGTCTTTGATCAACAGACGGTAATAAGCGTTGATTAGCATAAGCATGAGAAGTTGAAGAAGGATATGGTGTATATCGATTTTGAACAACATCAAATGAAGATCGTCTCATTATATGATGTGGGAGATGAGATGACATATTATGAGAATTATGAGAATTATGAGAATTATGAGAACTATGAGAACTATGAGGAATATTATTAATATTATTATTAATAGATTCAGATTGTTGATGATGATGTTGTTGTTGTTGTTGTTGTTGCTGTCGATGATGAAAATGAGACTTTATCGGAGAATCTGAACGATAAGTTTCCGTTGTAAAAGCAGCAAATTGTTCTAACGGTTGATTATGATTCCAAGATTTTCGGGAATCCAGATTCCCATTTTCGCAATTTGTAATATGAGGTAAGTCGGAGTTAACATCCGATCTCAGATTAGGAGAAGAAGCAAAAGTTCTGATTGAAGGTAGTACAGGCCTAACTACCGGAGAATCCTGATTAAGGTGAGAACGCTTGGTCCAAACCTGATCCAAAAATCTCTCAGTTGTAGAGAAACCAACATCATTATTATGATATTTAAGGTCATTTCTTCTATTATTATTATTATTATTATCTTGAATAAGTGAAAGTTTTTCATCTTTTTCAATGGGAGAAGGAGAAAGTGGAGGTGAGGTATCAGGAGTAGAAGTCGCAACGCGAACGTTATGACAAGAACGTGGAGAATCCAATGATTCATTATCACCAAGCTGACTGGTTGTTGATATGTCATCCATGCTACTATCCCCATCGATAGAAGAGTCGTAAGCAGGAGAAGAAGTGGATGGTAAGTCGCATAACAGGCTTGAAATATCTAGTACAGAAGATTTTCTTCGTGGTAACGACGATAATGATGAATTAAGAGAAGGTCGTGTGGTGTTATTGCTATAGTTGATTCCGTCGATCACCTCATTAGACTCTTCTTCTTTATTCATTAACATTATCTTGTTACCATTACATTCCGATTTGGCGTGCCGCCGCGAAAGATCATGAGTCATGATAAATTGGCGCATCGATACAGATACATTCTTGGAGTTAATCATATCTTCCATGGCAATAGAAGGATTAATGCCATCTATGATGGTACTTTCACTGTGTAGGTGGACAGGCATCTTCGTCGACTTATTCGATGCTAATACCATGGAACGATTTATTTTTTAAAAAAAGGGTGATGATGTATTTTTTAAAAAAAAAAAAAAAAAAAAAAAAAAAAAAAAAAATAGGAGTCAAAATAAGAAATATCCAACAGTTTTTGGGAGAAGTTGGCGATTTGACGAGAATGAGAGAACCGAAGAATGAAAAATAATTTTATGATTCTTTTTTAAAAAAAAGATAAATCTTTCTTTTTTTTTTTGGTATTTTTTTCTTTTTTTTTTTTTTTTTTTTTTTTTTTCCGGCGAAAACGTAAAAAAAAAAGAATGGACGGTGTTTCGCGATAGTATTTTTTTTTTTTTTTTTTTTTTTGTAATTAAAAAAAAAAAAATGAAATGAAGTAACCCAAGAGTTGGACGTTTTGGACCAAAAATATTTTTTTGGAGGTATGAAATGGATGGAGAGATTTGAAAGGGAGCACTAAGCGTATTTATATAGAAGCGTGAACGGGAGAGATCCAATCTACAGCACACTATCAATCGCAATAACAAATGATAATAGTTATAATTTTTATAATTTAATTGACAATCTAATAAAATTATGTGTAACAAGTACCTTAAGTGTGAGTAATTATAATAATAATAATATATAAATAAAATAAAGAAAAAATACAGTATAAAAAAAAAAAATAATGTAGTGTGTGATAATAAGAAAATCATACATTAGTTAATTTATATTGTAACACGTGCTTCATATAAAAGTACAAACATGCATCGACATTAATTTTTTTTTTTAGGGGACGAGAAAAGTGACATTAAAAAAGGGGGTGCTTGATAATTGCAGGGGTGCATTTATCATCACCATAGGGATCAGGGTAAACAGGGAATATAATAGGATCATACCGAATATTCAACGGAAATATATTTTGCAGGAAAAAAAAAAATTGGGAACAAGTGAGAACAAATGTAAACGGTTGAAAAGACGAACGAATTATAAGAGAGAGATTATCGGAATATGCGGAAAATAAAGCGGAAAGAGAAAAAGGAACAAATAGGAGAAAGGATGAAAAAACAGAAATAAAACCGAGATCAAAAAAAAACATACCTCAGACCGATTATCAACTTTGAAAAAAGGAGGAAAGACTTTTTTTGGATTTAAATGATTAAAAAAATTAATATTATGAATTAAATACCATGAATTAAATACAGTGAATTACAGTGAATTAAATACAATGAATTAATACGATTAATACGATTAATACGATGCGAAACGTATCAATTGTACAGAAAAAATAACAATTTTAGAAAAATAAGCAAAGTAATAACAGGAGGTATTAATAGGGAGCAAACAAGTAATGCGATAAATCAAGTAGTAAATCAGAACATATAAAGTACGAATGATGTAGAAGTGATGCATAAAGACTAAAAGAAATAACAGATACGTAATTAAAAACAATTTAAATGAGAATTATTAGAAAACGAGAAATAAACATTGATGAAATTAAATCTAACACACCGCATAATATTACAATGAATGAATGATGGTGATGAATGATGATTAAAATGATGCATTGAAATAAAACCAAACTAAATCGCGTGAAATTATTGTGCGAAATCGATAGTTACATTACGTGATCATTAAAGACGATAATAACATATGAACAAGGGACGCGAAATCAATAATATTATAATATTATAATATTATAATAATATTGTTAAAAAAATTAATTCGCAATGATGTGAATATTTAATTGCCACAAAAGTTAATTCTTTTGTGTGAGATTTTTTTTCATGACTTACTTTTCAAAAGGAGATTTTATCAATTTGATCAAAAAAAAGAGAATGAAAAGATCGGAAAAATTCAATTAATTTGTTAAATTATTAAAATTAACGCCATCATAAGATTACTACTTACGTAATATAATATTTTTTTTTCACATATTTCAAATCTTTCAAAGATTTTAAAATATTTTATTTAAATAAATTATAAAATATTTTAAATATTTTAAATACAGTATTACAATATTACAATATTACAATATTACAATATTACAATATTACAATATTACAGTATTACAGTATTACAGTATTTTAAATAATATTTTCAAATACTTTAAATGATAAATTAATATTCAAATACTTGAAAAAAAATAGGTCAAATACAAAGTAACTATAATAAATAAATTGATACAATCAATTAATTCATCATAATAGACATAACAGATATACAGTATAATATAGTACTCTTAATATTGCTATATATAATATCAGATAGCATATTTTTGTTGATAATTGCATAAAATTAAAATGATTATAAAATGATCTTACACCTGTTGCAGGGAGGAATTAAATGGTTAATACCGGATTTTAAGCCGAATATAACGATAAATAAAATTAATCAACATATAAAAAAGTGGTGAAACACCAACGTCCGATTATATCTTTTTTGACATGTAAATAAAAAACCGGATACCATATAATTTAAGTTATTTAACGATGATAACATTAGTTTAACGCTGTGTCACCCTGTTTCATTAATCCTCTCACGAATTCCGATTACTCAGAGGGTATTAAATATTTGCCCGCCCATATAAAGTTTTACCAAAACAGCAAAAAAAGATTTGCGGTTTGTTGTTTATATTCAGAAACGTGTCCTTTTGGTTAACAAACTTTGTCAGAGATTATTATTAAGTAAAATAGTTTTTGTTTGTTTGTATATATCAAAATAAAAATAAAAAATAAAAAAAAATAAAAATGTGAATGAAATCATGTTGTTCTTAACTTTTTTATTATAAACTATGAAACAGTTTCTCACTTTCATCTATCAATATTACTGATTAAAGGATACTTTTTTTTTTAACATCTTAACATCTCTTCGTTAATATTGATAAAGTCTCGTCTAAATAACATCTCATTAATTAATAATTGATACATCATATACTACTATATACTACTGTACTATATAGATATATTATATATATTATATATCTATCATCTATCTATATATCTATCTATATATCTATATATCTATCTATATATATATTTATTAATTTTCTAATCAATCGTAATGATCATACTAATCGATCGGAGTTGATAAAATAGAACTGAAACATACATCATAAACATTAATCATAAATATTAATCAAAAATATTAATCAAAAATATTAATCAAAAGGTAGGTTTAAAATGAGAGTTAAAGATGTTTAATAATGTTTAAAAATTTTTTAAAAATTTTAAATTGCTTAAAATAGTTATTAATAGTTATTAGATGTTAATTAATCCTCCTCTTTCCCCTTTCATCAGAGATCCCTTTAATTATTAACGATTAACGGTCGGATGATTACTCGTGACATGATCGTTAATGTTTTCGAATGAATACTATCATTTACGTTAGTTTAAAAAAAAAAATCGAGTTTTGAATATTAGTTTAATATTTGATCATCCTTTCGCTATCTACTTCAGTACTACTGTATTCACTGTTTCAGCTCTTAAAAAACCAGTTTGGCTATGCTATGAAAAAAAAATCTTTAATTATATAATGTGAGTATATATAATGCGAGTATATAGTGTGAGTATAATGCGAGTACAGTATATAGTGTGAGTATATAATATGAGTATATAATGTAAGTATCTTTCAATCAATTATATTTCCCATGTATTTTTAATGTATTTTTAATGTATTTTAATGCTTTTTGGTAACTGATTTTGCGTTGGACTAATCTTTTTCGTGAAGAAATTGAAAAAATTGATGAAATTTTAAATTTGATAAATAATCATCTTTGATATGACGATGGGAAAGTCTTTCGCGAACGTATACATACAGTACATACTGTACGTGCTGTACGTACTGTAATACGTATAAGTGCATATAGGAAGTACTATGGTACTATAGTACTTACGTATACGTAGTGCATATAATACTATAGTGAGTATAATGCATATAGTTGATAGTACCATATAGTACCATCATACATATTACCATCATACATATAGTACCATATAGTACCATATAGTACCATATAGTACGTATAGAAGACCATAAGGGTATAAACTATAGTACGCACGTATAACACGTATAAGATGATCACCACATAATTCAGTAATTCACATAACTTTTTCCTTACATCACATAATTCTTTCCCTTGGAATTCCCAAGAACTTTCTTGAGTTAGGCTCAACATATAAAAGTGATTACTTAATATTACTTAATCGTGTGATAATATATTCTTGATTAATGGTAATCTTTAAATGATTCATTCATCCTTTTTATCACTCACTTTCTCTTCACGTTACACTCACATTATTACGTTCACTCACTCATTTTCTTTCCACGTTACACTAGTTCTGAAAAAGTATTTCTGAAAGATGGCTAGAAAATTGTTCAAGAAAAATCCTGTTCTTCAAAATTTCCTGGTTAATAAAAAATAAACACTTTTTTACTGTCAAATAATGTCAAATAATGAGAATAATTGCATATTATGCAATTCCTGTTTCCGTAATTATTGGTTCATTGTTGCCAATTTATCCAATTTATCCAATTTATGGGTTGTTGTCACATTCGATCCCGGTAATGGTTATATTTCATTTAAGTATGTTTACATATCGATATAGTACAGTAGTATACGTAGTCTTTTTTCCTGATGATGATGATGATGAAATCTGACTACGTAAATATCGACATAATATTCTATATATATTATATAATATTTTGTATGTTGATCTATGGTGATACGAATAAGCCGCGTGTCACTCACATAATATAAATTTAGGGTGAATATCAAACGGCACCTCATTTTAATTTTTTTTTTTTATATACATAAATATAATCTTTTAATATACTGGTATATATATATATATATTTATATTAATAATACTAAAAGAATTTATTTCTTTAAAGATCTTCAGTAAAACATAGATCTAGTATACAGAATATCCTGAATGTAGTAAAAATTAAGTCAATTGAAATCCCGATTGTTTGTAACATTCCTGATACGGTCTGAATGCGATTTTCTATTGATACACCAAAAGTTAGTATCGAATTAATAGATTTCTGGTCTTTCTATCGATTCACAATGTTTGTTCAATGCCTGTTCGTTCAAATGTCCGTCCAAATGTCCGTTCGTTTCAAATGTCCGTCCAAATGTCCGGTCAAATAGTTGAAAATTAGTGTGCATCAATTTCTATAATTTCTATGCAGACTATTTAACAAATTATAATAATTATAATAATTATAATAATTATAATAATTATAATAACGACTAAGATATTGTCTTTTTGGGTATCTTTAAAGGAAGAATCAAATGTTACTCGGAGTCCTTCGGTGTCAATAGCACAGTAGTAACAGTAGTAACAGTAGTAATGGTAGTAACAGTACGTAGTAACAGTAGTAACAGTGGTATGAAATGAAATAGATGAAATAATGCATTAGTTAGATTATGTTAGATTATTATGTAACTTATTCTGGCTTTCGAATTAAAAAAAAGAAAATTCTTTTTTTTTTTTCTTATTCTTTTCATTTGGTAAAGTGCCAAAAAATTTTACCAGCTACATTAACAATTTAATAACTTAAAATCGTATATTACTTTTTGGTGAAGTACAGATCGGTTTTTATTTAATGTTGTGATTTCTTTTATGATCATCTTTGTAATCCTAATACGTAATGATGGATTATGTCAGTAGAAATTATGCATTATCAGTTATAAGCATATTCCGAAAAAGATGTCCAGACTTTCCGTCAATCTGAGTAATCTAAATAAATATATATATATATATTTAGTGTAATTTATTTAGCATATATCGTAATGATGATCATGATTATTAGAATGCATTTGTATTATTTGTATCCATCATCAAATATCCGTATGGTTTTGACATATGCGCTTATTCACTCATATTTCTTTTTTCTTTCATGATTTTTCATCTTGGCATTCCATTCATTAAATTTCATAAAAAATTCATAAAATACATAAAATACATACATCAAATACATAAAAAACACATCAAATATATCAAATATAAAAAGTTACATAACGTTTATAAAGAAGAATATAAAATTTCAACTTGAATATTTTATCTATTTTATGATAGAGACTTAAAATTCCTATAATCGATTCGTAAATCCTTTTGTTTCATATCTTGGCTCTATTCAATATATTCATTCATGTCATGAATATCTTGAATTTTAAAAAGTCAATAAAAAATTTCATGTTTCAAAGATCTCCGTAAC
Source organism: Dentiscutata erythropus (assembly GCA_910591965.1). Taxonomy (NCBI): domain Eukaryota; kingdom Fungi; phylum Glomeromycota; class Glomeromycetes; order Diversisporales; family Gigasporaceae; genus Dentiscutata; species Dentiscutata erythropus. The sequence continues at coordinate 11,340 of CAJVPY010000924.1, forward strand.
TGATGACCTTACATCATCATGCTCCTAATAACGTTGAGTAATATAAATAATTAATTTGAAACAGACTATGATTAATTTGTTTAATTCTTAAATTTTTACCTGAACCTCCGTTTAAAATTTTTTTTAAAAAAAATTTTTCTTTTAAAAAAAACGCCCCTACTTCACATAAGTTTGGTTCATTCAGATATCCTAATTTTGTTTCCTTATCACTTCCAATATAGGATATACGTAACATATCAAATACCTAATTGCTCGAAAAACTAGTTAAAATACAAGTATTACCTAATTCACTATATGTAATGTAATGAATTCGAAGATTCGTTATCGTAATTCTACCGGAAAAATTATTGTTAAAAGTCGTTGATAGAATTGTTTGATAAAAGTCGTTGATAAAAATTATTTCATATGAAATATGAAAATATTCATATATGAATAATATATGAACATATGAATAATATATGAATATATGATTATGCAGCGAAGACAAATTTAATCTATTAATCGATTATTATTAATCGATTATTTATTACACGTAATCGATTATTTATTAATCGATTATTTATCGAACGGCCCATGTATTTCCCAGTAAGTGAAAGGCATTTAAATGTTAACTTTATCGTTAAATGTGTTTTTTAAATTTGTATATCATTAGTTAATATAAATAAATCATCGATCTTTTTATGAATTTATTTTTAAATAACGTCTTCCCTGATCATCATTTACTGTATTAATAGTATTAATAGTTTGAAGTACATCAAAGATATACTAAATTATTTCAATTCTACAGTAGTGTTAGTGCCAATGTTTATTTTTTGACATCTAAATCGTTCACGTGCGTTCATTCGCGTTTTTTTTTCGTTTGGTAACAATGTCCCTATTTAAAAAAAACCTCGTTTTGTATGATCTGTTTAAAACTTCTTACGTTAACCAAAATCCTTGCTTATGTCAGGTTCTAATTCGGTACATATATCTTAATTAGTTCATTAATCTAACTATTTTATAATTATTTATTAATTGTTATCTTTTTTTGAGCAACTAAGCATTAAATGTCTAGTGTGTTTTATTCCTTATAGGTGTATATTAGATATAGTGAGTTTACTACTTTACTTTTTTACTATTCAAATGCAGTTCATTCCCTTAATCTCATTATACCGTACTTATTTGACTCTTTCTTTTTGAACAATAATATGGTTGAAACTATATTGTGCGTGTATGCTATCGCTATGTAAAATTTACATGTAATTTACATGTGATAACTAAAAAGCAAAAGAAAAATTTTTCTTGTTACACCACCAATATACTAATATACTAATATCGATATGAACTTTAATTTTTACTTTAGAACGCCGAAAAAAACTTTTGTTGAATATATACGAACTTTTTGAACTATTTTTCTTGAACGAAATGTTCTTCTATTGGATTTATGCAATTTTATGTACGTAACACTATTATATTCCTGAAGGCTTACGAGTGAAAAAATTTTTTAGAGTTCTTATTTGCAACAATATACATAGCAATATTAAGATGTACATTAACTGAGTAACATCGTACAGAACATCGTACAGAACATCGTACAGAGCATGTACAGATGAATGTTCCACATACTGACAAAGTAACTGACAAAGTAAAATTCGTGGCGCGAAAAAAAAAAAAAAAGAAGTGATTATTAATAATTAGTCCATTGTATATTATTGTATATTATTGTAATATATTATTGTATATTGAATACTGTAGTATAATTTTTAGTTAATTCGGTCATTAATTATTCTTATTATTATTATAACCTTTTTCACGTTAGCGTTAGCGTTTAGTGTTAGACGTTTAAATCTGACTGACTGAATCGGTGATAGCTGGTTTTTTTTTGATTGAATCTTTTATATAATTATATAAAATCACGCCATATCGTATTAAATTTCTTATACTTGTTGGGTTAGCACAAAAGTAGATAATCCTGCACGGACCTAAACTTTTCATCGGTTCGCAAAACCATATACTGCTATATACCGATAAAGCCAATAGTTTCTTTTTATCGTGCAGGAAAAATTAAATGATATTTTTGATATTTTGACCAATTAAATCATTAGATCAAAATCCTATCGCTATGAATGTATTCTATGATGCATTATTAAGAAAAATGCATTCTTTTACCGTTATAAAAATGGTTTTTAATAATATGCGTTAGATCACATAAAGCTATAATAAAATATAGTAATTTTTATTTTATTCTAATACTTACTCTAATACTTACTAGGTTGATTATACCCCGTTGGTTTGAGCACAATGAAAAATAAAAAGATAGTCCCTGGAAAATCCTAATTCTCTCATTTCTTTATTTATCAACAAAAGCAATTCATTTCAAAAAAAAAAAAATACACGAAGACGTTATAAAACGGTATAAAGCGTTATGATGGTATTAAGCATCAATAATCAAAAAATATTATTGGATAACTTATCTTCCATTTTTGGATTTTACAGAAAACTCATGATTTTTTAAAGTGCTAAACCACCAATTTAATTAACTAAAATTAAAAATTAAAATTATATATATTCGGACGCAATCATTACTTGTTTGCGTGTTTGCGTGTCCACGTGTGATAACAAATAAATGAAGTCGGTAGTGTATATCAATACTGCAATACATGTGTTCTTTTATTCTTAATCCGAGTTTCTAATTTCAAATTCTTTCCATATGAAATTTTCTTTTAAAAAGATTATATAATTACTATCATAATTGACATGAGAATACAGCATAATTGATCGTACAGTACATTATCAATTAACAGTTACTGTATCAACGAAATAGCCGAAATATACCGAAATATACCGAAATATACGAAATACGTAGAATATTCTAATTTACTCTCACTTACTTATATTGTGAAGATACATACCATAAAGGTTTATTTGTAATGTTAAGCATAAAACTACTTTTTCGTTTGTTAAATATTATAAATAATTATGTATTATACAAATAATAATTTTATATGTAATAATAATTTTTATAAAAATTCGTTATTAAAATTTATTATTTATTATTTATTACAGTATTTATTACAATTTTTATTCAGTATTTATTACAATTTTTATTTCAATATTTATTTCAGCATTTATTTCAGCATTTATTTCAGTATTTATTACAATATTTTATTTCAATATTTATAAAGTATTTATTACAGTATTACATTGTCATATATACCTTTCTAATAATCACTAATAATCACTTCTAATATCTGACACTGTAATACTGTAATAAAAAAATATATATATTTATTACCACATTCTAATTAATGTTGACACAATGACGATAAATTTATGGATCTACGCGTGTTGTGTACATGTGAATGACGTGATACATAACAATGATCGTACAAAGGAGATTGATACTATTTCTGATTATTAATCGTTATTTGTTTTTTTTTTTTTATCTATACCAGGCATTCACTCTCAATTCGTCATTGTGTATCCACTAACAAGATTGTTATTTGTGGTACAAACTTAATATTTTTGGTTATTGACTATGAAAAATCTTAACGTTTATCAAGTATTTCCTTAATCTTCATTAAGAATAAATCATTTTTAAATATTTTTACCAATTATCGAAATGATCTCTCATCATCCTTCAGGGTTCGAAAATCCGAGTTTTCAGTTTATGCATATTAATATCAATATGCACCAATCATATTATGATTTTTAAAAGAAATCTTTTTCATCACAGTTCGGGATATGTGATATGTACCAAATATTTCTTGTATGTTGACTTTTCGGATACCACCCAAATAAATCAATTCCATCTTTTAATCATTAAGTTATTGTTTCTAATACTCGGTAATTTATATAATATGTTTAATATTTTGAATATTTTGAATTTTGGGGATGGAATTCTAGGACCTAAAGAAAATAGAGAAATTTAAAGGTCAAAAAACATAAATCTGGGTCCAATTTATAATTACTTAATTACTGTATTCCGCGGGCGGGCTAAAGAGCCAAATCACCCTACGACTTCCTCGCCTTCCTTGTCTTCTCATCTTGTAGAAGGCTATCTTAAGATTAGACGTAGATTAGACGTATATTAGTTCAAATAATATTAAATAATATTATAATAATATAAAATAATATTATAATAATATAAATAATATTATAATAATATAAAATAATATTATAATAATATAAAATATAAATTTTGATTCATTATCCCCAGTATAAGATACAATATAAGATTATTATACAAAGGAGGGCCGTGAAAAAGATGGTACTGTTTTTTTTATCGGTACAAAATCAAAAAAATCAAAATAAACAATAATTATTCAAAAACAATAACAATTATTATTATTGTTATTATTGTTATTATTATTGCACCGTGCATGTTCGAATGCTTCGATGAGAATTCTTAATGTTGTTTTTTTTAATATATCATTGAAATATGAAATAAATCCAAGAAATAGATGTTATTTAATAAATAATAAATAAATAAATAATAAACAAAATTTTAATTAATATCAGACCATTTTTTTTGTAAAGGTATTTATGCTCATGTTAAATTTCCAAATATGTCCTCTCAACACTTTCTTTTTTCGAAAAGTTGTTTTTGATTTGTTCATTTTAATAAAGATAATAAACTTTTTTTGTAAAGTACAATAAGAAGGCAAAACTTTATTGTTTTTTTTTTCTCTTACAGAATTACTACAGAATTACTACAGATTTACACGAGTTTATTCGTAAAAATTGAATAATTTCATAAAATAGCATACATCTTTGTTTCTTTTATTAACACAAATAACACAAATAATAGAATATTCGGTAAATCGTATTATTTTAGTCATTTACCGCAGTAATCTAGTAACAAAATTACTTAATTTATACTTTTCATTATAACTTATTAATTCTAATTTAGTATAACATCTTGAGAAAGATGGATAAATTTGGTAAACACGCATTCAACTTACCTCGTGCAACATTAAAAATGTACAGTTATTTAAGTCCCGATGATTCACCCGAAGAACCGGCAATAACACAACAGAATAATACGTAGTAACAAATAGAATAAACGAATATTTATGAAATAAAGAAACCCGAATTATATAATCATTCAAAAATAAATATATCTATTTTTTTTAATATTACCGTATTAAAAATATGTATATATTATATATATTAAGGAAAATCTTGTATATATGCTTATATATGCTTTAGTTCATATACTTTATTATAATTATTATTATAATGTTTAGGGTTTTGATTCATTCATTATAACATTATTTATAACATTATTGGCTATTTAATTATAACATTGTTGGCTATTTCATTTGTTCATTACAGTATCGAAGTAGTTCAATTATGCATCGCTAAAATAAATTCCCGAGTCATCTTGTTTGATTGGCTCGTTGTGTGTGTTTTTTTTAAAAAAAGAAATACTGTACGCGAATTAAAAAAGGCTTAATTAATTATAATATATTAAAAAAAAAAATTTTTTTTTTTTGAAATTAAAATTTATTAAAAAAAAACACACATTGTTCAATTAATGCATGGATAAAAATAAGAAAACCGGTTATTATTTATATTTTATGCATAATTCATATTTTACATATGTTTCGTAAATTAATTAATTGGCAAACATGGAAAGTGAATAAAGAAGTAAGTGATATGTAAAAACATGTAAAAGAAAATGTGAAAAAAAAGGGGAATAAATCACCCTTAAAAATTTCGATTCCCGAACTCGTTTTACTTTTTCACTTTCTAATTACTGCTTTATTTTATGATCACTTGATGCATACATGATATAGGTATTTCCGATAGGCTTGATCCTTTAAGAAACAAAAAAAAATTTCTCGATTGAAATAATATTTATAAATAATGATGCATGTTCTGTAAGATAATTTTCTACCTAATTTAATCCCAATTTAATCCCAATTTAATCCCAATTTAATCCCAATTTAATCCCAATTTAATCCCATATTGTTTGATTAAATAAATAAATAATTGATATTACAAGTATTTATTTATTTATTACAATATTTATTAAATATTTATTTTTATTATTTTTATTATAGTATTTTTTATTATAATAATATTTATTACAGTATTTATTGATTACATTATTAAGGGGCGGGTTTATAACAAAAGGAAATATCGCGCAAAGAGTTTAACAACATAATTAATCACGTAAATTTTTTATTTTTATTTTTTTTTGAAGAAAAATGTTTTTTTTTTTGTGTTTATGATAATCGATAAATAATTGATAAACTAAAGATTCTTATTAATATCAAGTTTGTATTCGTTATAAACTAAAAGAAATTATTTACATAAATCTTCATAAAAATTTCGCGTGTTAAAAATTAGAACCAATCAATCAAATAAAAAGATCTACAGTCTAGAATACCTTAATGAATTTGGTTGAGATTTACCGATGAATGAAATATATAGTTAGATTTGTTACTAAATTGGATTTGTACTAGATTGTAATAGCCGAAATTTAAATTACCCCGGGTGTACAAAATGAGATGATTAAAAGGGTAAAATGGTTTCGTCGGTGTTGTATCAAACAATGAAACAAATTTAATAATTTAGTCTAGAACTATGTGCATCAATAATTTATTTGAAGATCATGATTATAAATTGAAGGAGCGCATGCAATTTTATTATTAATATAATAAACATATTATCGAAGACCCTTGGCAAAAGCTGATAAATTACTTTTTTTTTTTTTAATTGCTTTTCTTTTATGCAACAATATGCTAATGATTTGATGATTCTCGGGTTTAAGGATAATCTGGGGAGAAGGGGGGTAAGAGGTCAAGTTATCACAGTATTTGCTTTATTTACAGGTATCTACAGTATTTACATTACTTACATTATTTACATTACTTACATTATTTACATTACTTACATTACTTACATTACTTACAGTATTTATTTACAGTATTTATTTACAGTATGAGTGACCACGAGAATTCGGCTTCGGAACAAATTATGAGTCATTAATAAAAAAAAGTTAAATTCCATTTATTTTTGTTTTACAACCGTTAGCTATCACGTGGTATCTAAACGGCACGCGTTGGCACGTGAAAATTCAATCCGGTTATGCAATTGCTGAATTGATTTGAAAAAGCATATACTATAAAAAAATAAAAAATAAAGAAAATAAAGAAAATAAAAAATATAAAAAATATAAAAAATATATAAAATATATAAAAAAATACATAAAAAATATATAAAAAAACAATATAAAAAATATAATAATTGTAATAACATATCAATAATATCAATAATATCATTATCTGATATCAATAATTAAAGTATGTATTATCGTTTTTTTTTCTTGAGAACATGCAACTCATCACGAATTACAATAAAGTTTATGTGGTTTTTATATAAATAATCACGAGTTAAGGTTATATTCGTGGTACAAGGCTGTTATTTATCATTGATACAGAAATGGTAGTATACGATTGATTCATCAAGATTAATACTTACCGAGACCTGTACTAGATGCCCGGGCCTCTTTAGAAGGTGATTTTCGAATATACAAAAGAATGTCATGTCTTTTTCCAGATTTCAAAAGGATACTGGTTAAAAAAACTAATTAAAAATATTATTATATCATACGAAATATATAGTTTATGATCGACATGGACAATAATATAAACTTTGTTAATCAAAAACAAAGAAAATTTCTTGATTAATAATGGTACTGATTTTGTCAATTTTGATCGACTATTTTGTTATTTGTTTTCGTCCATCCAAAATCCTTGTTTTCTTTTTTTTTAGAAAAGCATATATCTGCTTAAAAAATCTGTGTCAAATGATTGGACACCAAATGTGAAAGAATGACGCAAGGGCCAACTGATATTTTTGTATCTCTGTATTAAATATAGAAATATTAAATGTTGATATTCAAAAAGTTTTTTACAAAAAATTTTATTATCATAATGTTTAAACCAATCAGTTCCAGTTTTTTTATTGTTCTATATTACTGTATTACTGTATTAAAATAAAATTACAAAACAAAAAGAAAACCGAAAAGAATTCAGGTTTTGTTTTTGTCCCTGATCATTCGTATTACATTTGTATCACAAAGTTTTTTCTTGAATTCGGTGAAAAGAAGAAATAAGACAAGACGCGAAAAACAAAATTCCAAATATATAAACATATATGCTGTTTAAAATTTAAATAATATTAATATCTTGATTACGATTAAATCTTCTGAATTCAGATGAAAAACGATAAAAATAAACAATAAAAAAAAAAAGTTAATTTTACTTTTTACTTTATTTTGTTTAGACCATTCCCGTTGGTTTTTTGACTTTATTTAGCATATATTTAGCATATATTTAGCATATATGCAGGATTTATTAAAAAAATGTGTCGCACTGACATGACCCTTTTTTTTATTTGTAAATCTGATACATTTAAAACTATTAAAGTTCATTAAACTTTTGTTTTGAGAAAAATCGTATCAGTTTAATACAGTAATAGGTTAAAAAAAAACACATACGTAATAATTCAACAAGTTATAACTAGTTAAAATGCTAATTAGTTAATTGGATTTACGTATTTTACTATTTTACATACCAAATAAATTTCCTCACATGACTGCTTGATAAAAATTACATCTTATCACGCCTACACCAATGACATCACAAATATGCACCCAATGATGTCTTCTTGTTTATAAAAATATATAAAGTTTACCTCGAAAAGAGGGTTGATGACCTAAAACTAAACCCCTGCTGATTTATTAAACCTGATACATAAGAGTACAGAAAAAATAATTTTGTGCATTTGTGATTAAACCATTGTACTAAATTGTGCCCAAGAAATTAAAATCAAACATTCTTCGATACTGTGCATGAGTAAATAAATAAATAACAGGAAGAATTCAAGAATAAAAAAAATTTTTTTTATAGTTCCCATTACAGTGATTGATAAACAGGTGACCATTTTGCATTACTAATGAAAAAAACAAAAAAAAAAAATATTTTTTTTTAAGGTCACATAATAGAAAAAAAAGAAGTACAGTACATACGTACCAGATACCTGATACGTACGTACGTAAGTACGCACATGCATTTATTTTTATCTTGAATATCTATATACGATTATACGATTCGAGCCGGTCTAATTTCCGGTTCGATTTCATCGATTTAACCGTGCGCAAAAAAAAAAAAAAAAAAAAAAAAAAAGCAGTATACAAAAAAGGGATTCTAGATCTTAATGTTCCGAGTTTCGAAGAGTACGCGTGGGAAAAATTTCGGTCTACCTTTCGAATCCTGTAATCCTGTATTATTTTTTTCAGGGGCCGAAATCTTCCGATTCTTAAAAGTCTTAAATGAAATACTTACAGGTTGAGAATCTTGAAAAATTCGCGAGTATGACAATGTAATATGACGTATAGAAACGTAATAAAAATGGATTAGGTGGTAATTTTATTAAACATATTACGTACACTATTAAACATGTTAAACATGTTAAAAACTTATTAAACAGAAACCTGTCTTTAGGAACGTAAAAATAATTTTAGATCCATTAAATGTTTTCGATTGTCGGAGTAAGTCGGAGTATATGTGGCCAGAAATTTGGTCTACCAAATAATCGTTAAATATTGTTAAAAAAACAATAAATCGGTTAGATTTTGATCAAGATTCTATGGCATCTATGGCAGCGCGCTTGGATGCCGTACAAATAAATGAAAATAAATGATTGTAAATTGTAAATACCTACGCTTCAGACTAATTAAGACTAATTATGGTGAATGGGCTTTTTTTTCATGATCTTAAAACATTCTCACGAAAATATATTTGTATATATTATAAGTCTACGCCTTTTAATATCTGCAATGTGCCAAAATATATGTAATAATTCTGGTCTCAGTAATGATTATTGTCTTTTGAAAATTGTAGATCTTCTCCAGGATGGAAAACCTTTGTATGCACGTCAAAAAAATGTTTTAATTATATTTTATTATTTTATCAGGTCATAACCTTACCTGTCAAAAGTTATTCGAAAGATGGTTATAGATCGTCATTTCATAATTAATTTGATTGGTTATTTCTTGAAATATTATAATAATATTGTTTATCCCATTGTGTTTGTAGATCAAAGTTCAAAAAGAGCTCAAGTTGTTTTTTTCATTTAAAAATATTAAGTATTTCGTATTATCGTGATGGGCTTAAGTTTTCTTCATTACTATTTTTGAATTTATGTAGTTTAGCCCTTTTATTCCGTGTGAAATAAGTCTGATATAAGCCTGATATATAAGTCTGATATAAGTCTGATATAAGTCTGATATAAATCTGATTCGTAAATATCATCATCCTAGCAGAGATATGCGATGCATTATGCGGACAATCTGATTTCGTAAGTTGTGTAATAAAAAAAATTTTTTTTCTATGTCATTTAGCAATACGCGTTTAAACGCGGCAATTTTTAATGGAACAATAGGATAATTAAATTAGGAAATACTGTATTCATGAAAATTTAATTTGAACCGAAAATCACGAATAGTGTTTATCACAAAAATATCCCAAATTTTATAGTTTTCATTGGTAGCCCCTTATTTGTTCATAGTATACTATAGTAAACTGTAGTAAACTATAGTATACTATAGTAAACCAGTAAACTCTAGAAAACTCATAGAGAATTCCCACATTTGTCGAGTATATTTCTGTACAGAATACAGATACATAAGAACTGGTGATGATGGAAATAATTGGGCTGGAGCGGAGGGAAGCGGAGTGTAAGTCCTTTCTATGGTCTACTAATTTGGGTCGATGTCCGGCTCCCACCCCTGAATTACATAAATCTATTTTAACCAATAAATCCCCTGTAAAAATTTAATCGGAATTTCGATCATTAATAATTATATATCGATATGATAAATGAAATAT
>CAJVPY010000925.1:0-22219 GCA_910591965.1 Dentiscutata erythropus
TGTTTTGGCTTCGGAATTAGATCGGAAAGGATCTACAGTGATCTTCAGCCCGGGATTTTCTTGACATAAGGAAACCCAGGAAACCCACCCTTATGTATATAGGATAACTTTCTTCTGATTGGCTAATTTTATTCAATTGAATTTATACAGTTTAGAGTACTTTTACCCCCTAACATAGTAAATTTTTTTTTTACGAAATGTAACCGTCGTTTATAATATTACAGAAGACTCTTCACAATCGAAGCTTTAAGTATCTTGGGTATCTCTGGGATTTACCCTGTTTAGGTAAACTTTACTTAGAGACGAGTATTTAAGTTAGAAAAATAGTAATGTATAATAATATAAGCGTTAAAGCTCTTAATTAACTCGCAAAAATGTAACTGACTTGTTTAAGAAAAAAGCTTGAAAGTAAAAATAACTTTATAGAAATATTAAAATAGATTACAACACCCGAAGCTTTAAGTATAAAGAAAAATTTGGTAAGTAGTTTTATACTTTGGGATTTTAAAATTAATAAGTTCAAAGGCTTTTTGTATTATTTAAGAACGCAATAAAAAGTTTATATATGTATATTTTTTTTTAGGCAATAAATAGATTTCTACTCTTGCCTATGGTCTATATTTAAGATAACTTTATTATATGCTAGAGGGATTATGACTCTTCGTTCGTTTGACGTTTAATGAAGAAACTTTATTTATTATAATTTTATATAACGATGGGTGTATACATGTCCATGGACTGTCCATGGACATGGTCATATAAAAATATGGATATGAACATATAGAAATATGTCCATGTCCATGGACATGGACATTGGACATTGTGTCCATGGACTGTCCATGTCCAATAATTTGCTTGGACATATGTCCATGTACAACACTGGGTGTATATATGATAGTTTTCCCACCTAATTAATTTGTATTAAATCGTTTTATGTACCTGGTACGTATTTATTTGTCGTATATTATATAACTAATAAATTCAAAGTTTTTAGTTAGTATACGTATCGGATATGTAAAATTAATATTATTTATAACAAATAAAAAATTTTGATTGGCCAGTTTGCACATGATCTGCAAATTGGCCAATCACGGCATAATATTCAATTTACGTGATCAATCACGAGAAAGTTATCTATATCCCTTATGTCAAGCAAATTCCGGGCTGAAGATCACTTCCGATTATAAATTTCGTAGATCGGATCCAATAAAATTACAGGATCTTGTGTAACAAAACAAACGCTAAAAATGTAAGAAAATGCAAGAAATTGTAAATAACGCGAAATTTTACTATGCCAACTAACTCCCGACCTTAAAAAAAAGTTCCGGCACGAAATTTTAGTCATAGGGAGCATTTTTATATACTAAATATATGGGAAATTTTTGATACTACGACCCAAAATTTTTAGGCCGGAAGTAATCTTCAGCCCGAAATTTGCTTGACATAAGGATACCCGATTTGGGATTTGCATCGGATCATCGATTTTTATGTCTAAAAATCATGTCTTTACTATTGTTTGGCATGGCATTTATAATTTCTTAAACGCGTAGTTAGCTATTTTTTTATTTTATTCTCGCTATAATTTTATTTCGCTTTGTATTCTCATGTATAAATGTACTTATGTATGTATGTACGTACGTACGTACGTACACAGTACAGTACGTGTAACAAAAAAACAAAGTAATGTGAATTCACATGCGCACAGAAATCCAACCAATCAAAATATCTAGCCAATCAAATCGCGATTTGAAAACCGTGTATTGTATATAGATTTACAAATCGCTTTCAAGCAGTTAATTTAACCTAATCATAAATATTATACAATATCAGCCATATACTATATTAATCTTTGTCCTACTTTTATACATGCCATTGAGATTTTAACCAGATTAGGTTGTAAGATTACTGTATTAACCTTTAATGAGTGAATTGAACATTTCTACGTTACACAGCCAAATATGAGAACGGAATTGACAACCCAGAATTACAGAACAATATGCTAATATAAAAAGGCACAAAAAAAGTAGAAAAATCGAAACTACTAATAATAAAAAGGCTGCTTTTAATTTTAATGGATTGTATGTTTTATCATATTTTAAATCAAATGATATTGGTATCTCTAAAATTTCAATTAAATTTATGTATTTGCAGATGAAGCTACTGCAAGCACGATTATGCCTAATCTAGGACATAATATTAAGGATTTCAAATATTACACATGGAACGTCACTAATTGGAATAATTTGCCAGAAAAATTAACGGGTCCTGAGTTTGAAGTTGGAGGTTTGAAATGGTGAGTTCAATTCACTAGTGTTACTAGTGTTCATAAACTAGTGACTAACATATAAATAAATTCATAAATTCAGGCAAATCTTACTTTTTCCATTCGGAAACAATAATAAAAGTAAAGTTTCCATTTTCTTACAGTTCGTTGAACAGCAGGGTGAAAGTGCAGGTTGGCATGCCTGTGTGCAGTTCGCATTGATTTTATGGAATTCAGAAGAACCGACGAAGTATGTCGGCTATCGTAGGTATTATTACAATTTAATTTTTGTCTTCTTAATTATTATAAGATACATTGATAATGTTCGTTTTCTTAAATAGCCGCGTATAATCGGTTTGATGTAAAATATTCCGATTGGGGCTTTGGGAGTTTTTATGACCGAAGCAAGCTATTTATCCCGTTTAATAATCGGACCCGTCCACTAATTGAAAATGGTTCCTGTAAAATTACAGCTTTCGCTCGTGTTCTGGAAGATCCAACTGGCACACTCTGGTCTGATAGGAACATGGGGCACATAGGCTTAAAGAGCCAAAGAACAAATACTTTCCTTAACTCAGTGATACTATCATTATACTATATAAGATATTTTCGAAGGGTTAGTTTTTTTATTATTTTTAAAATTTTTTTTAAAAAAATATAACAGACAATCATACTAATTTTAATTGTAGGCTGTATATATGATCTATAAAGAAGGAGATAAACCAGAAAGAAGTATTGCATCAACTTTACAAAGAGTGTTTTATCAATTGAATATTTCAGCATCTTCAGTTGAAGCGGCGGAATTAACAAAATTTTTTGGATGGAATACATTGTCTATAATTGATGTTCGAAAGTTTATTCGAGTATTACAAGACGATCTTGAAGAAAAAATGAAGGTGGAGTTTATATATTATAATGTGCAACAATTATTATGTAAACTAAAATTTACTTTACATGACTTATCTGAAAATTAGAATACAAAAGCAGATGGTACAATTTCTAAACTTTTTGTTGGAACGATGAAAACTCATATTAAATGTATTAATGTGGATTATGAGTCTTTACGTCTTGAAGATTATTATGGTTAGACAAAAACTTTATATTTTACTAATGATTTTATCTTTTATAATTCTTTATTAACATTAGTTTATTTCATTAGACATTCAATTTGATGTTAAAAGATGCAATACTCTGGATGATTCTTTTACTGAATATGTACAAGAAAAAACTTTAGAGGGAGACAATAAATACAATGCAGAAGGCTATGGCCTACAAGTAAAGAGTTTTTTCTTCATTAATCTACAATTCATTGTTAAGATGTTAAATATTTCTATATTACGTATATACTTGATATTATTTTATATATTTATAGGTTGCCAAAAAAAGTGTGGTCTTTGAAAGCTTCCCACCCATATTGCACATACATTTAGATCGATCTGAATATGATGCACAAAATAACCTTGTTATGGCATGTGTTATTTAGAATATTAAAACTTTTTATATTCTCTTAGTTAATATTAAGTATTTGCTATATTTGTTATAGTTAAGCAATCGTTATGAATTTCCTATGGAGATTGATTTACAAAAGTATTTATCGCCGGATGCAGATAAGTCAAAACCACATAAATATTTATTGTATGGGTTTGTATTATGAATAAATCTCATATTATAATGTATTATAATGTTTGCTGGATTAAAAACCAAAATTTTATTGATTATAATAGTGTATTTATGCACGTTGGTAATTGGTATTATGCCTTCATAAAACCAGAAAAACATGATGAATGGTTCGTTAAAATTATCTTTTCACTTTATCCTCATAGTACTTAATTATAAATATTATTATTATTATTATTTAAAAAAAAAACAGGTTTAAGTTTTGCGATTCCCAAATTACGCGAGTATTGCTTAAAGAGACGCTTAATAACAATTATGATAAAACTAGCCTATATAACAATGCTTACATGTTGATATATTATCGTGAATCTGATATCGATGAATTATTATGCCCGCTGCTTCCTAAACACCTACCAAGCTATTTACGTGAGTGACAATGAAATTATTATTTAGGATCTATGTAGTTTACTAATGGAATGGCTATAAACCGTTATATTTATAGAAGAAAATTATGCACGCGAACAAAATAAAGAAAAAGGCCATTTGCAAATATCGGTAATCTTAAAAAAAAAAAACTTTTTATAATTAACTGTTAATATTAGAATGTATAATTAATTGTATGATATTATTATTTAGGTTATGGCTGAAGAGATGTTTAAGAATCATAAGGGATTTAATATTATTAACCTTTATGATCAAAGATTTCCATTGTCTGAAGTTTCTCAAATTAAAATTTTAAAAACAGACACTTTTGGTGCTTTTAAAAATGCTGTCGCTTCAAAGTTTAAAATTCCTATTAATCAAATGGGGTTCTGGATAATCAACAAAACTAATTTTAGATTAAAAGTTCTTATAACCAATAATCTCCTTGATACATGTGAGTTATTTCTTATTAGTGTTTCATGCTAAGCTACTTTCACATCCGAAATCATCGTTCCGTATATTTATTGTAAATTAATGCTTCAATTACTCTAGCAATGGATGAAATAAGACTTACACACTATGATGATTTAATACTGTATATGGAGGTGTACGAAAAGCTAATAGATATTAAGGTGATAATAACTTTTCTGTTATTTGGTATCTCTTATCTATAACTCGTGCATAGCTTTATCTAATTCTTATTATTTAACACAGAAAAAACCTTTAAAAACATCATCTATTATAATTTTTCTTAAATATTTTAATCCGCATACACAATCGTTAGAGTATGTAAATTTAATATATTGTACTGTATTATGGCAACATATGAAAAATAAATGCAAATTTTATTTGTATAATCAGAGGCCTTGGTCAGTTGTACGTTCAGAAAGATTATACAATCGATGCTCTTTTTCCAGTTCTTTGTGAAAGAATACAATTACCGTTAAACACGCATCTTAATATATATAAAGTAAGTTGGCTGTAAAAGTTAAAACCCTGTTTCTTTTACTATTCTTTACTGAAAAAAAAAAAAACTAGGAAGCCAAGTCAAATATAATCGTAAAGATGATACCAAATTTTACTTTTAAAAAATATAAAATACAAAATGGTGATATAATATGTTTCCAAAAGACATTGACGAATAAAGAGTATGTATGTTTATTAAAATTTTTTAATTACTTAATTTAATTAACGGTTTAAATTTTATATAGGATTCTAGAACACGTTTCTGCGAATCGCATCTATAGTATTCCTCAATTTTACGAATCATTATCAATGAATATTATTGTTCATTTTAAGTCAAAATTTGGATATAAAGATCCAATACCTGAATTTAGATTGGTTTTAAATAAGAATTTGCCATATAAATCTGTACGTTAAATTATATAACTCGTTATAATATTTTCTTATATACTGTGTAGCGTTCCATACAGTACTTAACATGACAAATAATGTAGATAAATTTTTATATATGGCATGTGATATAAACAATTGTGTAATACACGTGATTGTTAATTTTTCACTATGTAAAAAATCGAGTCACACCGGGTATTGTATGGAGTGCTATACAGAATTACAGTTTATCTAATAAGTCTTTTACGTGTAGGTTGTTAATCAAGTTGCTAGTCATCTTAATATCGATCCTTTAAAGTTGCGCTTCATATCAGTAGGTTCGTATGGTGAACCAACATTTGAGATTGATAGTATGACTGTTCAGACTTTATCGAAGATGCTGCAATTTTCAAGTTTATATTATGAGATACTTTAATATATAAATGATTTTGAATTATGAACATAAAAATTATTTTTTATTTGCTAAAATGTATAATTGCTATTAAGCGAAAACAAATGGTTTTATTGATATTGTCTAATATCAACAACATTTATTAGGTTTAATTGCTTAAATAATTATACCGTAATTGGCACACTAAATATATTTATGATGCAAAATAACAGAAGCTAATTTAATGCGAATTAAAATTATAAATATTGAAATCAAATAGATTCAATAAATTTTATTTTTATTTATTTTATACTATTTTATATTATTTTGATTTTTAGATGCGAATTATAATAAAATAATTTTTTTTTAATTGTATGTAATATAAAAAAAAATTTTTTTTTCGATAAAGTTAGTATCCATCATTTTTGCTAATATTTCTAACTCAATTATGGATCTCAATGATATTAATATTTTAGATGACTTAGAAGTCTTTAATACTATTTCCTCTTGAGCAATTCGTAAATCGACATTGATGTGTGCTTAGTTTAGTCGTTAATGTGTGATTTATTTATAGCTACTTATTTTATTATTTTATAAATAATAAAATTTTAATCTTAGTACTGTACGCTAAATCTAAAATTACATGTCTATTTTAAGATTACAAATGTACTCTAAGCAGTAACTCAAATTTTAATAAATAAATTTACTATATCTCCATCACTAAATTTTATTATTGATCTATCTAATCCTAGCTCTTTTACCAATAAGAAGCCGGCCAAGAGGTCGGAACTAGACTTATTTGTGACATCATAAATTTTTTGAATTTTACGCTGTAATATTGTTTCTGAGTGGATCCTCTACTTAAAAAACAAACCAATGACAAATTTAAATCACTTGTACAACGTACGTGACTACGGTCGGCACTTTAAGCAATAACATACGTTGTACGTATAAAGCTATATTTATTGTGATTCTTTTTTAAGAAATAATATTTAGCAGGTAATTTAGACTTAATCGTGGAATAAACAATTATAAAGCATCAGCCATATATTATATTAATCTTCGCCTTACCTTCGTATATAAAATCCTTATTAGAATTTTACCTGATTAGGATATATGTAATACGTATGAAATGCAGAATAATCTTTAATGTATGATGATTCATTGAACATTTTACGTTGCACAAACATTAAGCCATCTAATCAAAGTGCGGAAACGAAACTCCGAACTATATGCTAATAAAAGCTCAAATTTTCCAAGCTTTCTGAAAAAAAGAAAAAAGGTGAAAAATCAATATTATTAAGTAACAAAAGGCCTTCAATTGCTATGGATAGTATGTTTTGTTAACAATATTTTAATCAAATGATATTAGCTGTTAGTATCTTTAAATTTTAATTAAATTTATGTATTTGCAGTCGAAGCTATTGCGGATAGGGTCATACCTAATTATGGGCATGAGATTAAAGATTTCCAATACTACACATGGAACATCACTAATTGGAGTAATTTGCCAGAAAAATCAACGGGTCCAGAGTTTGAGGCTGGAGGTTTAAAATGGTGAGTTCAAAGGTTGATCTTTAGATAAGTGAGCTACTATAAAATTATGATATATAAAAATTAGCTATTTTTAAACTAATTTAAGCGAATTTATAAGTAGCTAGAGTGAGGATTAGAGTTTAAATTAGCTCAAATAGTTAGCTTTTATATATTATAATTTTATAATAATTCTATATGCCCACTTATACTAAAGAAGATTCACTAGTGTTCATAAACTAACATAAATTTATAAATTTAGGCAAATCTTACTTTATCCATTCGGAAATAATTATAAAAGTAAAGTTTCTATTTACTTAAAATTTGCTGATAATCAGGGAGAGAGGCATGCCTGTGTGCAGTTTGCATTGCTTTTATGGAATTCAGAAGAACCGACACAATATGTTTGTTGTCGTAGGTATTATTATAATATAATTTTGCCTTCATAATCATTACAAGACGCATTGATGACATTCATTTGCTTAATAGATGCATATAATCGTTTCGATGCAGAAGATTCTGATTGGGGCATTGAGAGTTTTTATGATCAAAACAAACTATTTATTCCGTTTAATGATCGGGCCCGTCCACTAATTGAAAATAATTCCTGCAATATTACAGCTATTGTTCATGTTCTGGAAGATCCAACTGGCACATTGTGGATTGATAAAAACATGGGGCACGTAGGCTTAAAGAGCCAAAGAATAAATACTTTCTTTAACTCAGTGATACTATCATTATATTATATAAATTATTTTCGCAGGGTTTGTTTATTTATTACTATTTCCTTAAAAATTTTTTTTTAAAGATTTAATTATACTTGAGTATTAACTTTCAATTATAGGCTGTATATATGATATCTAAAGAAAGCAATAAACCAACAATAAGCATTGCATCAGCTTTACAAAATGTTTTTTATCAATTGAATGTTTCAATATCTTCAGTTGACACAGCAGAATTAACAAGATTTTTTGGATGGAATACATTGTCAATAAGTGATGTTCGAAAGTTTATTAGAGTATTACAAAACAATCTTGAAGATAAAATGAAGGTGGAGTTTACATATTATAACGCACAACTATTTTATAATTATGTAAATTAATATTTACTTTATGTGACTACATCTGAAATTAGAATACAAAAGCAGATGGTACAATTTCTAAACTTTTTGTTGGTACGATAAAAACCCACATTAAATGTGTTAATGTGGATTATGAGTCTTTACATCTTGAAGATTACTATGGTTAGACGCAAAGTATTATATTTTAACTAATGATTTTTAATAGTTCTTTAACATTAGTTTATTTAATTAGACATTCAATTTGACGTTAAAAGATGCAGTACTCTAGATGATTCTTTTACTGAATATGTACAAGAAAAAACTTTAGAGGGAGACAATAAATACAATGCAGAAGGCTATGGCCTACAAGTAAAGAATTTTCTTCACTAATCTACAACTCATTATTAAGATGTTAAATATTTCTATATTACGTATATACTTGATATTATTTTATATATTATAGGTTGCCAAAAAAAGTGTGGCCTTTGAAAGCTTCCCACCAATATTGCACATACATTTAGATCGATCTGAATATGATGCACAGAATAACCTTGTTAAGGCATGTATATTTAAAATCTTTAAAATTTTTGTATTCTCTTAGTTAACATTAAGTTTTTGTTATAGTCAAACGATCGTTATGAATTTCCTATGGGGATTGATTTACAAAAATATTTATCACCGGATTCAAATAAGTCAAAACCACATAAATACTTGTTGCATGGGTTTGTATTATCAATTAATTCTCATATCATAATGTATTATAATGTTTGCTAGACTAAACCTAAATTATATTATATGAAATTTTGTTTGAATAAGATAGTGTGCTCACTTATACTGATTCTGATCAGTATTATGCATATCTAAAACCTGAAAAATATGATAAATGGTTCGTTAATATTATGTCTCACTTTTTATTCACTTAGCACTTAATTATGTAAACGTTAAAAAAAAACAGGTTTTTGTTTTGTGATTCCCAAATTTCGCAAGCATTGGTTAAAGAGTCGTTTCATAATTATTATTATGATAATTGCCTATATAACAATGCATATATGTTGATATATTATCGTGAATCTGATATCGATGAATTATTATGCCCGCTGCTTCCTAAACACCTACCAAGCCATTTGGGTGAGTGTGCAATGAAATATATTATTTAGGATCTACTTGGTTTATTTCAGTTATATTTATAGATGAAGAAAATTATGCACGCGAACAAAATGAAGAAAAAGGACATTTGAAAATATCGGTAGTATTAAAAAAAAAACTTTATAATTAACTATATTAGAACGTTTAATAACATTGATATTATTATTTAGGTTATGACCGAAGAAACGTTTAAGAATCATAGGGGATTTAATATCATTAACCTTTATGATCAAATATTTCCATTGTCTGAATCTTCTCAGGTTAAAATTTTAAAAACAGACACTTTTGGTGCTTTTAAGAGTGCTGTTGCTGCAAAGTTTAAAATCTCTGTTACTCAAATGAGATTCTGGATAATCAAAAAGCAAGACATCATTACTTTTAGGCCACATGACCTTATAAGCGAAGATCTCCTTGATGCGTGTGAGTTATTTAACGCCTATTGGTGTTTCAGCTAGGTTACTTTTCATATCCAAAATTATTATTCTGTATATTATTTACAATAAATGGTTAATCACTACTAGCAATGGATAAAATACTATCAGCAAAATATAAAATCAGTCTTACGCGATATGATGATTTAAGAATGTATTTAGAGGTGTACGATAAGCTAATAGATGTTAAGGTGATAATAATTTTTGCTAATATTTATTATCTCTTAACTATAGCTCATATTTAGCTAATTTTTAATATCTAATACAGAATAAGCCTTTAAAAACTTCATCCATTATAATATTTCTTAAATATTTTAATCCGCATACACAATCGTTAGAGTATGTAAATTTAATATATTGCATTGTATTATGACCAACATACGAAACTTAATGCAACTTTAATTCGTATGAAAAGAGGATTTGGTCAGCTATACGTTCAGAAGGATTATACAGTTAATATTCTTTTTCCTATTCTTTGTGAAAAGAAACAATTTCCGTTAAACATGCTTCTTGATATTTATAAAGTGATTAGACTATATTAGTTCATATTTTAATTGTTTATTTTCAATCAAAGGTACCATATAAATATATATTCTTTTATTATTAAAAACTAGGAAGTCGAACCAAATATAATTAAAAAGATGAATCCAAATTTTACTTTTAGAAAATATAAGATACAAAATGGTGATATAATATGCTTCCAAAAGACTTTGACGAATAAAGAGTATGTATGTTATAAGTTTTATTTACTTTTTTAATTAACAATTTAAATTTATGAAAAATTTATGTAGGGTTCAAGAGCATGTTTCTGCGAATCGCATCTATAGTATTCCTCAATTTTACGAATCATTATCAATGAATATTATTGTTCATTTTAAGTCAAAATTTGGATATAAAGATCCGATACCTGAATTTAAATTAGTTTTGAATAAGAATTTGTCATATAAATCTGTACGTTAAATCATCTAATTTATTATTTTCCTATATACCATTATAGTTTATCTAATAAGTCTTTTATGCGTAGGTTGTTAACCAAGTCGCTATTCATCTTAATATCGATCCCTTAAAATTACGTTTCTTATCAGTAGGCTCGTATGGTGAGCCAATGTTTGAGATTGATAATACGACTGATCAACCATTATCAAATATACTTCGATTTTCAAGCATAT
The DNA here is from genome assembly GCA_910591965.1 of Dentiscutata erythropus. Classification (NCBI taxonomy): domain Eukaryota; kingdom Fungi; phylum Glomeromycota; class Glomeromycetes; order Diversisporales; family Gigasporaceae; genus Dentiscutata; species Dentiscutata erythropus. Next base: position 11,366 of record CAJVPY010000925.1, read on the forward strand.
ATTATGAGATACTTTAATATTGTATTTATAATATATTATAAAGCATCATTGATTTTGAACAATGGACTTAAAAAAATTTTCTTATTTGCTTAGTTGATATATTGCTATCAAATAGAACAATTAGTTATTGACATTGCACATTGACTATGCTGGAGTCTACTATCTTCAATATTTTTAATTTATACTGTATTTAAAATCTAAGTTTAGTATTTATAGTATAGTGGATCTATTTGGTGCTGAATAATAAAGAATGATTTTACATATTTGATTAATTTAATGTGATTTAAAATTATAAATATTGAAACCAAACAATTTCAAAAAAATTTGTGGGCATTTAAAATTTGTTTTTTATTTTATTTTTTGGTTTTATTTTTAATTAAATGTCATATAAAAAATATTATATAATATTGATTTTAATATAAATTCTAAATATTTTTGCTAATATTTCTGAATCACTTATGGATCTCAATGATAATTAATATTCTAGATAGCTTTAGACATCTTTAATGCTGGTTTTTTCCTGAGCAGTCTTGTCAATTAAACACTGAAATATATATGCTTAGTTTAGTCATCAATAAATGATTTATAGAAGTTATGGAATTTTATTTTAATAAATAATAATCTTAGCATATATATCTTTGTATAAGCTAAATCTAAATTGCGTGTTTATATTAAAATCACAAATACACTAACAATTGCTCAAAGTTTAGTAATTAAGTTTATTATAGCTCTATTACTAAATTTGTGATTTGTCTATCAGATCCTACAGTCCTAGCTTGAGATGTAATTAAAGATGGCCAGGAGGCCAAGACTAGACTTATTTGTGGCACCATAAAATTTTTTGGAGTTTATACATATTTGGGCACTTAATTAGAGATGTATATGAACATTATTGAGTTAAATCAAAAAAGTAGAATTTTGAAATAATGTCCATGTGTGTAGGGTAATGAATCTTAATAAAAATATTTCTGCTATTAGTGGCAAAAACTAGATGCTATATGTGTCTAGATAGTCATCACTAGAGAACTAATACACACAAACCCCCAAAAAAACTACACAACAAATCAACAAGGGTGAGAAAGTTAAGATTTGACAAGGTTAAGGCTTTGGGGTTGATTTATTATAGGTATAGTACAAAAATGAAGAACTCTAGGTACAACAGGAATTTATGGACTTTTTATTTTATCAGAATTAGATTTTTATTTATTTTATTTAATCTGAACTGCCCTTTTACCAGAGTGAATTACAAGACTATTTATATAAAAATTCTAATATATGAGGAGAATGTGAAAAGAAAAGAATTCTAATTCCTTATTTTGTTATTATCACCGATTTTTGGATCATTAAGACCTTGCTTATGTGTCTGTAAATATTCATTTTACATGGCCACACTATTTACCTAATTTACTTCTATTTTTATTTACTTTACCTAGCAAAGTCACTATCTCATTTATTTTTTTTGCAATGCTTAGTTGATGTTTTTGTCCAGGTGCACATTCTATAGTTTTCTCTTTACGCCTCAGCTAGAAGTTCACTATACCAAGGTTTTGGAGCCATCTTGATATTAATTTTATCATAGATGCATCTATAATAGCTTCATGATTTTTTTTCAGCATTTATTTATCTTCAAGAGGCTATTTTAGACTTAGTAATAATTATTTATTTATAGGGCTTTGTGAAACAAAACTGATTTTCTCTGATTTCCCAAAATTTAATAAAACTTCATTCCAGGTCTTAATCATGTTTATGAGCCATATAAGGTTAGTTTTAGGCTACAGATATTATCAATCTTGCAACCAACACTGCAATAATGAAATAGGTTCATCAACATTCTTGTTTAACAAAACCTTAACAATTGACGAAACTCCTGATGACTGATAAAATTCTTGAATAACCAATAAAATATTACAATACAGTTAATTCTTTTTCAACAAGCTTCTTCATAATGACCAGTCAACTAGTGAAATGTACTCCAGATATCCTAACAGTACCAATTTCCAGCACCTCTATCTAAAACCTTTTTTATACTAAGTAAATCACTCTTCAGCTTTTAACAAAAGTTGTAGAGCTCATCAAAATGTATTTAATACTGCAAGAATATTAAAATTGGCCAAGTTGATAGTTAGCCGTTAGCTGGCTTTTGCCACAGAGAATAAGTGCAAGCAGATTAAATTCATAACTACATGCGACTCTTTTTAGTATAGGACATCCCAATAACAGATTTATTATCTATTTAATTTTCGTGTCAAATAAATCTAATAATATATCCTAATTATTAAATTTAACTAACAAATTTATTCTATTTAAGAATTTAGCATAGTCTGAAAAAGTACTGTTTTCTGTTTGGTAGAACTTATTACCTCTTGAAACTACCAGTAAATCTACAAATCGTGTTAGAAATTCATACATGATCTTACCATATATGGGTTTTTTAAAGAATTTAAAGGTTCTAATAAATCATTAAAATCACATATACAGGGAAACGTTTGAGAGAATGGTTGGATGGATGTGTCATTCTTTTGTACATCTGTAGCTAAAAATATTTTAATTGGCGAATAAAGACTATTATTTTTTACTTTTATATGTTTAAAATCTTCTTTTGATAAGTTTTTGTGCCGTTTGATTTTTGTTCCTTTTAAATCCGCTATCACCTACTCTTGCATGTACACCAATAAAATTACTGGTTCCACTAATTCTATCGACAATGTTATTTACAATGTTAATTATCAGTAAATTATTTATTAACATTTCATGTCTTAACTGGCTTCAAAAATTTTGATTTCAGAAAGTTGGGCAAGAGCATATAAACTTCCAAAATGTAATAATTTTTCATTTCTACTTTTAAAGTCAATTAGATTTACACGTTCTTTTCCAAGTTCTGTTTTTGATGTAGGATCATCATAATATTGTTGTAATAGACTATTAGTTACTTGAAATACTTCAGTGTTATTATTAATATAAAGTGATTCTATCAAGTGTGTGAAATTGAAATCTTATACTTTATGGTTTGTTTCACAAATGTAAAATCCATAAGTTCCTCCCAATTCCACATTGTATAAGATACTTTCTTGTTTTGAAATTTATCAGTTGTAATAAGGGTGAATAAATTTTTATATAATACATTATACGGTGTTGTTGCTATTGATGCTAGTCCTTTAAAAAGTTCTATTCAAACACCATGCCGAAAATATAGCATTCTCTAACCCAATTCTTTGGTTATTAAAACCACTATGTGGAAGGTAAGTTAAATACTTGATGAATTATCGTTAAATTATTATTTAATTTTAAAAGTGATTTATATTCAATAATTTATAGATACAAATAAAATCACAAAAATGAAAATAATTGTATATCGTTTATGTTTACGTTGGAAAAAATTAGATCGTTAAATTAAGTTATTAAAATTATTATGAAATAATATATTCATTGTACGTATTACTGTGAATTTTCAGTGCCTGCTACGATTCGGATTACATTTTATAACTTTAGTTTTCATATAATAAGAAATTCCTTTACCGTAAAATCTCGAAATAACGTGCAGGGGTGAAATTACAATTTTCGGCCCGAATTAAGCTTAATTCGGACCAAGATTCGAAATAACGCCCATGCCCGCTATTTCGAGATTTAACGGTAATTAATTTAGTGCTTTCGTAACTTTAGTATAGGTCTCCTAAATTGGTAGTCAGCACTATGTATTAATTACTAGATTAGTTATTTATTAATTAGTATTGCAATTACCCTATTTGACGATTGTTTTATCATTGAGAACGATCATACGATGTCTCTTCAATGATAAATCCCCCTGATTTTAGAGTAGAAGTCGTATGCCCCTTGAACTCTTCTCCTAATAAAGAGAATTCTCATAAAATCGTCCTTATAAATAAATTGTCTAGCTAAATATTCCTTCATGATGCTCTCCCAACCAGTGTTAGATATCTAATGTTCTCAGTGTTCTCAAGAACATTAAAATATTTTTGAGAACACAATTATGTTCTCATTTGAGAACATAAAATTTGTAAATTGTATTATATCTAAAAACTTTTGAGAACATTAAAAATCTTTCTGAGAACCTAAAATTTAAAATTTATGTTCTCAGAGAACAAAAAAAAAGTTTCAGATCTCTAACACTGCTCCCAACTAAGCTAGCAACGTGCAAAATATTGATAATGTGTTATATAGATAGTAAAGAAAAATGGAAATAAAAATTACAGGGTATTATGTAAAATATGGATAAATACCGTACAAATAGGCTAATCACGAAATTGTGAAGAAGCGCCAAATAGAATTTTTAAGTAAGAACACATGATTTTTCCAAAGTAGGCGACAGTATAATACGTGCTAACTAATGCTATACGCTTATTTTAATTAGAATTCTTAGTATGAATTAGGTATCTGTGGTATTTTGCGGTATCTGTTTGACTTTATTTAGCTGTTTTCGTTATTAAAAGTCTGTATTTTGTAAATCATGACAAATTTACAAAAAATTGCGAGTCAATAGACTTTCCATGTAACAGTAAGTCACCAAACTTGTTCATGACGCAATGGTATTTGTGTAACCTGATGATATGTTGTTTGAATTTCTGCTCGACATTGTGTCCAGTTTCCCCAAAAAATAAAAATATAAAAAAGATATACGATACTAGAAAAATTCTGCTCATGTGACACCCTGCGGCTTGTTTATCCCATACTGTACTTACTGTCTACGTTGTTGGGCACAGAATGTATTGTTAGCTACGGAAGCTCTTCGTTCATCAAAAGAAATAGTTTCATGAGAGCAATAACAATATTCGATAAAATGTATTTAGTTGAATCGACGATCGGCATAATTTTTTTGAGTCCCGCGAGTCCTGTGATTATAATAAGGGAATATCTTCTGCAAAATACGACGAATATAAAGTGGCTATTGTATCTATACGTATGTTGTATTCACTGACTCACGGATAGTGTTCCGACCCGGTTGGGTATCAATGGGTCAATGCAGTTCGTCGGTTACCCGGGTGAAGGTTTGAATAACAAGTACCCCAGTGATCATTACGTCATTTGTTTACTAGCACTAAACAAATTAGCCTAAACTAACCTATCATCTAACCCTAACGTAGGCCGAACACTTAATCATGTGGATATGTTCTTCAATCTTCCCAAGTTGGGGGATGGGTCAGCCGACAGGTCAACCGATAGGTCAGCCAACAGATCATAGAGTCAAAAGATCCATTTGTATATAGTTAGATTCTGGGTTTCTTATTTGATATGTACGTATATACCTCATTGACTTGGAATTAAGCAACAATCTGTGAGTAGCTTTTTTTGTTTTTTTCCTTTTTTTGTTTATTTTGAACTAATTAATACCGTGGTTTGATTTCGCCACTTGGAATTGAGCGAGCAATCTTGTCTTAATTTATATGTTTTACAGTGCTTTTAAGGATGTTACGCTACACTAATAAAAAGTCACTATAAAGATTAGACGGGAGATCTTCACTTAGATACAACCGATTAATATAAGGAAACCGGGAACATTGTTACTAAGAGCTTTTTTTTTAAAGATAAGGTTTAATTTAACTGAGTCTTAATATAAATAGTTTTTACATTAAATCTTTATTGTATGTGTATATAAGAAAAAGCTCATATTGATTTAGCGTGGCAACGTAATTTCTAATGGATTTTATTTATTTATTTATTTATTGAATTTGAAAGCTCGAATTAAATTCAAATTTAATCGGTTAACCTTATTATATGGGTTTAATGCTTGAATATAATGGATATTTATAACATGTTTGGGGTGTTGGTCATAGATAATCATAGATATTCGATGGTCTATTATACTTTTTAAACCAGACTGGTTCCCAACCGGTTGGCTTATCGCTCGACCGATGGTTGACCCGATTTTTAACCAACCGATTCTCAATCGGTTGGCTTATTGCTCAACCGACAGTTGACCCGGTCAGGATTATTTAGACGGTTCGGATAACAATTGTGGTCACTGGAATAACAAGTTTAGTGACAATTTTTTACAATAATTTCTTGATTTAAATATGGTAATTCAATACAAACTAATTTAATCTTAACCACTGTGTGAGTTGTATTAGCGAATTAGTTTTAAGTCGGAATTTTTTACAGTAAATACACAATAATTCTATACCAACTTAATGTGTATTGCAACAACTATTGGATTCTGTAATAGAAAATACAAATAAAATGGCGGCGCAAAGCGCCACCCATTGAACTAGTTAAATATAAAATTATACAATACAATATATTTCTTAAATCTCTGCTTAATTAATATCGGTCATGTTATACAAATTTCCTTTTCTCTTTATGCGATTACACAATTAACTTTTCAAAGGGCAAAACTCTGTGAGTAAAGGTGGTTTTATTAATTTATATATTATGTATATGAGAAAAAAATAAAAAAATAATTAAATAATTAAATTTGACTTATTGTTGCTAATAAAGTATTTGCATATAAAATTCTGATAGATTTGTGGCGCAGGAAAATTTTTAAAGTTCAGGGTTAGCAATTAGAATAAGATTAGAAATTCAGGATTAGCAATTAGAATAAGATTAGAAATAAAATGATTGTATAGTAAAATGTTCAAGAAAAAAAAACTTTTTATCTATGTAGATTTGAGAAATAAGCGTTTTGACAATATATGCCACAAACCTGATACATATTTTTTTTATGCCTGTTGTCTCGATTTCATCTGCCCTCAATTAATACACAATAATTCCGGTTGATTTATGGAATACTAGCATCGCCATCTAATGTTACATAGAGGTTGCAAAATATTGTGCCACATAGTACTGTAATGTACATGTTAAATATATATACCGTATATTCTTTCGTACGTACGTAACTTACATGTAAAATATATGTACTGTATATTCTTTCGTACTTACGTACACTTGTAAAAAAGGTCATGGCGCATTCACAAGTAGAATGGCTTGAAAAAGCAGTTTCCGACGGACACATCAATTATTTTGAATATAATAAATTTACAAACCCTATAGTGATTGGCTCCGGAGGCTTTGGAAAGGTTTTTAAACATGAGTGGAGAGATTACGAATTAATAGTTGCTCTTAAATGTCTTAAATTCAATACCGATTTAAATTTAAATGAAAAACTTATTAAAGATTTTATTAATGAGGTATTTATGGTATAAACACTTGAATTGTTTCCTGCCATAATATTAAACTTCTATAATTATGCAATTTAAGCTTAAGTTATTACGAAGAGTTGATTATCATCAAAACATTATTAGATTCTATGTGGTTACAAAAGGTAAACAAGCAATTCAATTTATAATTTTGAAGAAATAATGCTTATCGTTATATTATACAAATAACAAATATATAATGCAAATAAATAGATAGCAATGGACATTATAGCATGGTTTTACAATATGCTAATGATGGAAATTTGAGAGATTACCTTAAAGCAAATTTTACAAGACTACAATGGGCTGACAAACTAAGTCTTGCTAAGAAAATATCTCTTGGGCTTTTATTCTTACATGATAATAATATTATTCATAGAGACCTTGTATGTATTATACAATATATTTTATCTGATTTTATATTTTTTAACTCATAATTAATTTTATAATTTAGCATTCAATGAACATCTTAATTCATAATAAACAACCAAAGATTGCTGACTTTGGACTATCAAGGCAGATTAATGAAATGTCTATGCCTTCAAACTCAATTGTTCATGGAATGCCAGCATATATTGACCCTAAATGCTTTATTGATCCCAAATACAACCGAAATAAGAAATCTGACGTCTATGGCCTTGGTGTGATTCTTTGGGAGATTTCAAGCGGACGGCCACCGTTTCAAATTTTCGATTTAATAATAGCACTTTGCTACCAAATAACTCAAGGAAATAGAGAAGAACCAATAGAAGGTACTCCATTACAATATGTTGAGCTTTACAAAAAATGCTGGGATGACGATCCTGCTAATTTTCCAGAAACAAAATTGATTCTCAATGCTTTAAACCAGCTTATTCCTAACGAAACTTTAATCAACACGATCCTATTAAAGCATCAACTCAAAATAGCGAAGTTTCTTCGAGTCCTCAAATTACGACATCATCTCCGCTTTATTTACCTAATGCAATAAATACAAATACTTTAGTGCAGGATAATAAACTCGTAAATTCACTTGAAATTACGAAAACATCTCCATCTAATTTACTTGTTATGAGTCTGCACCAGTAAACGATGATTTACCCCCATTTGCATGTTTTCAAAAAGATGGAAGCTTTGATAGTGATACAAGAGTTCTTAATTCAACTGATCAACGTTCCTCTTTCGGCAGTTCACTTTCGGATGAAATACTCACAGTAAACGATGATTTACAACCAACTACACCACCATTTGCAGCTAGTTTTCAAAAATATGAAAGCTCTGATAGCGATACAAGAGTTCTTAATTCAAGTGATCAAAGTTCCTCTTTCGCCAGTTCACTTTCAGATGAAATATTCCAAGTAAACGATGATTTACCACCAACTATACCACCACTTGCAACTAGTTTTCAAAAACATGAAAGCTTTGGTAGTGATACAAGAGTTCTTAATTCAAGTGATCAAAGTTCCTCTTTCGTCAGTTCATTTTCAGATGAAATACACCCGACTACGCCATTATCAATAAATACTCATATAGCACAAGAACATTCGCCACAAAGTGGATTTTTTAATACACAAGGACAATCATATAAACCACCTTCACATTCTTCATCTCAAGAGAATTTATATCGTCCTGATGATAGATCATCACTAACCCAAGTAACATCAGAAGGTGATAGTAATGAAGGAGTTGAGTTTAAAAGTCCATTATTTAGAAATAAAACATTGTCGCCACTAGCGGGTACGGCAACAACGATACCAAGTGATTATAGACCACTTAGTTTAAGAACTGCTGCTAGAATGAGTCAACTTGTAGGTGAAACAAGTTCAGCTGTGCAATCTGGAAGATTTAGTAGTGGTAATGAAATGAGGTAATTATTATTGCATTATGTGCATTGTGATACTTTGAGAATGAATTTTCATTTAATTACCATTTCATTTATTAAATTTTTACAAAAATATCAGAGGAGATTACGATTATGCACCAAAAGGTCGACTATTTGTTTCAAATCCTGAACTAGGTTACGAAAGTGATTAGCCCTTAAATATTTAGTACCTAATATTGGTTACCTCGGTTAAACATGTGATAAAATACATATCATAGTGGTGCATTTATAATGCAATTAATATTTTACATCAATTACGTAGTATTAGTAGTATTTTATTATTACAAGTAATTAATTATTTTTATCATATATAATCATCATTTCTTGACATAAGTACGCACCGCATTAGCTTCTTTAGGAAATAGTGGTGAAAGGTACTGTATTTAGTTTAAAAAAACAATCTTCATATGTTACATATTATTGTTTAATTATTATGAGCGAATTTTAAAGCTTTTCATTTAATTATAACATTATCGTATGTTATTATGTAATATTTGTACAAATTATACTTTTTATTTGTACCATGTTTTAAAATATGTAGATTAATTAATATTGTCGTCCAATAGGCGGAAATGGAATTAAAGGGACTTTTGTTTTATTTTATTTTAACTTAATAAATTCAAATACTTTGCGCAGGATAATTGTGCTCTTAAAGACATGAGTAAGGATACAAATGAATGTTTAATCAAGGAAGATTTCTCAAAGCATTGGAATTTTATGAAAAGATTCTCAAAAACAGCCAGCATACTTCTGAAGATTGAAAAGGTTTTCCAACCTGGGATCTTTCTTTGAATAAATTGGATCAGAAGAATTAAGCGAGCCAACAAAGGCATTTTGCAAGAATACTATAATAACTTCTTTGAATCTTGGCTCTAATGACCTTGGATCAGAGAAAGGTATTAGTTGATGCACTTTGCAAGATCCCATGCTAATTTCTTTGAGTCTTCAAACTAATAGACTTGCATTGGTAGACTCACTTTGCAAGAATTCGATTCTGACTTTGTACTTTACAGAAACTTAAATATCTTAATCTGCAGTAACTGCATAATGCAGACGTAGTAATTACATAAATTTCCGGAGCGTAGCGGAGGGCGCTCAATTTCTATGCATACGTAAATGTGTACAAGGTTGCGTCCGAATAGGTCAGACAACTACTCCGAATTTGTTCCTATACAACGAACCTCTCTATAACGAACTCTGAATATAAATAACTTAAAATCTTCAAATTATATAAAAAATATCTCGTTATGAAAATGTTATGGGCTTTAATGAACTTTTAATTCGGTATAAAAAGGTTGATTGTAATTTTTTTGATAATAAAAAATAACATTATATAAAAATTTTGCCTTAGCGCATCCAATGAATACTCCCGATCTTTTGTGAAAACTTCTCATTTATATATTTCACAAAAAAAAAGTTTGTCTTGATGTTATCTATTGGATAATCTTATTATTTTGTTATCCATGACAATAATATAATTTATTCCTGAAAAGTTTCATACTTTATCCTACTGTTATCATTGAGAATGTTTTTATAGTTCATAACGATTCAATAAAATTTTCTTCTTTCTCGTAAAGTATCGATTAATTAACTGAATCAAAAATAATTCAACAGTATTAATTAAGCATATTGCTCATAACAGATTATATACTATGTCAAAAAATCATTATTCATAGAAGCATCAGGAAGTTGTTTTTATGTAGAAGTATGTAAATATTTTATATAGAGTTATGTAAATGTTTTATGTATATTTATTTAAAAATTGTACATAGGTCTATAAACCCAATGTAGACTTACATAGTTATAATTTATACATAAATATAATTATAAATAATATTTATT
>CAJVPY010000926.1:0-22207 GCA_910591965.1 Dentiscutata erythropus
TAGAAAATTAAGAAGTAATTTATTATTTGATAAATAGGTATGAAGCTAATTTAACTAAGTTATTAAAGTAATATATTTATATTAATGAATTGAGAAGTAACTTATTGCCTGATAGATAGATATAAAGAAACACTTTCTAATTTAAAAAAGTCATTAGAGATTAAACTAAATAAGTATTTGTATTAATAAATTGGAGAGTAGCTTATTGTTTAATAAACAAATATAAAGTTAAAATTGAAAATAACTTATTATCTGCTAAATATAGATAATAAGACTAGCCTAATTGGTAATCGTACTATTCCTATCTTTAATAATTTATTGAAACTTGATTTTTTATAATAATTTAAATTTTTCTTATGAATAGTTGATTATTCTTCATGCCACAAACAATTACTGCTACTAAATGTGCCTATTAACAGAAATTTTCTGATGATTTTTATGCAAGTAGTACTCAACTTTTTTGCTGCTTTTGCAATAAGTCTGTTGATTATACTAAACACTCTACACTTAAGAATCATCAACAATCTACAAAACATGTATATCAAAAAGAAACACAACTTAACCACTTAGCATCAAGCTCAAGTTCTACAATATCTTATCAAACTACACTGCTAGTATCATTTCTATTAGCATCAGAAAATACTCAAATTAATATTGATTTAGTTACAGCTTTTGCAGAAGCTGATATTCCCTTGGAAAAGGTTGATAAAATCAACTGTAATAATGGTAAAGTTTTTTTAGTATTAACATATTATTAAATATAAATTAAATAATTTAAAATATATAATATTTAATTATATAAATATAGATGGTGCAATTGTTAGGTCAAACCAACTTTGTGAAAAATATCTATCTCTGACTTTTTCACAATAACTTAATCTTTTAAAATCGGAAATTTATCAAAAAAAAATTTTAGTAACAATAGATGAAACAACTAATATATGCAGCTATAGTGTTGTTAACATCTTATTTAGTTATGATAATAAAACTAAGTTAGTAGCAACAAAGTATTTAGCAGTAATTAACAACATTACAATTTTTTAACTATTTATATCAATTCTTTCTTCTTATGATATTTTAATTAAGAATGTTATTATGTTTATTAATGATAGTGCATTATATATAAAGAAAGCATATTATAATATTTCTTTAATTTATCCTAAAAATTTGGCACAATCCATATTTAGCTCATATATATAATTTAGTTGAAGAAGTATTAATTGAATTTTCAAAATTTTGTCTTGTTAATAAACTTGTTATATTTATTAAGACATGTTTTATTAATTCAAATGCAAGAAAAAGGAGATGTATTAGATACTTACTTGAAAATGGCAAAGAAAATCTAATACTTCCTCCTTTACCAGTTAAAACTAGATAGAACTTATAGTTCTGATTTATTTTTTAGATTCATTCTTATTTATATCAGCTTGCAAGTTTTTTGTAGAAGAATTACTTTTATCAGAAAGGAGTGCTGCTATTAAAAAGCTTATCAATATTTTTAAAGATCAAAATGCCTTATTCTGGATAGATATTGTTATTGCATTTTTAACTTTAAATTCACAAAGGTTAATTAATAATTTAATTAATTAATAATTATTAATTAATATATATTACTAATTTTATTAATAATATTATTTTATTTATTTAGCTTAGTTAATGATCTTGAATTTTTTAAAATTCGAAATCAACCAATTGTACCATATGTATATAACCAAATTGAAATGACTAAAGCTTCATTAAAGGCTAAAGCAACAAATCCAATATTAACTCAAGAAGCAATGAAAGATATTAGTGAAAAAGATTATGATATTGATGAAGCAAAAGAAATATTAACACAAGCATTTTCTCAAGCTTTAGAAAAGTTTGAATTACATATTGATTAATATCCTGCATTTATATTATTTAAAGCAATTTGTTGCTTTAATCCATGCTATATTCGTATTCATCAAACTAAACATAATATTTCATTATATACAGCTATTTCAGAATTAAAAAATCCAACAAATGAAATAATTAATGAATGGGAAATTTATTGTAATTTGGAAGAAGTTCTTGATGAAAACTTAAATTTAGATTTATATTGGAAAACAATGCATGATAAACTTCCAAATCTTAGCAAACTTGCATTAGTTTATATTTGGGTATCTATATTAGGTGTAGATGTTGAACATAGTTTTTCTAATTATAAAAATATTCTTGATAGTAATCATTATACACTTTCAGAAGAATCTTTAGAAAAGCTTAATATGTTATATTTTATTAATAAAAAAAAATTAAAATAAATATAATTTATATATAGTTATTTTTAAAATTTATATAATAAAAACTAAAAGATTAAATTTATATAATAAAAATTTATTAATTTAAAAAATTTTTTTAAAAAAATTCATTAACATAAAAAGCATAATTTACTATCTAGTGTTGGTATTGGACAATGTTTAAATAAATTTAATTGAACTTTTGGACTTTTGGACATTGGACATATGTCCAATTTGTCCAATTAATTTTAATTATTTTTTGGACCGTTAGATATTGGACAATGTCTAATAAATTATCAAATTAATTGGACATATGTCCAATTGAACAAATTGGACATATGTTCAGTTGTCTAATAATTTTATTAGGGTGATTCAAAATTAAGGTTCTGATTTCTCGAAATTAGTAATTCATATATCTTATTTTTTCTATTTAATTTTTTGATTTAAAATTTTAAAATATAAGATATGACTTTTTAAACTTCTATTTATTTTTGAAATAAATTAATTCTAAAGTCCTAATAGTAGTAATATGCTCTTTGTGATTATATAATGCATAATTTTAGCTTTTTAATTTTAATAAAGATCTTTAATTATAAATAATGTGATAAATAATTTTAATTTATCTAATATATTACAATGATCGGACTGCCAAATAACCAAGTTATTTGTCAGTCCGATTATAGTAAAGATATTGAATAACACTATTATTAAATATTACACACCAATAACTTATTTATCTGACTTATAGCCAATAATAGAATTATTTAAAAAATAACTCCTGTTATTAGATGAGAAGTATTCAATAACTATATATTATTAATCAAAAAATATTTTTGTGTCCAATAAAATTTTATTATATCTAATTAAATTATTTGGACAAATTGGATATTGTTCAAATGTTCAAATGTCCAATATTATGATGTGTTATCTCTGTTACTATCATTAGCAAGCATAATTTACTATCATTAGCAGCATAATTCTGGACACCCTAGGGTGGTTAAATCACCAAGGGCAAGTTAGCAATATTCATTTTAAATTTAATTAATATAAATTAATAATTGTCTAAAGCATAGCAAAAAATACTTAATTTTTATACAAAGTAATATTTTTTATACTTCAAAAGTATTGTTCTTGACACTTTTATAATAAAAATATTAAAATTATAACTTTGAATTTTCTGTTTATTTTTACTTGTATATTTGTATAATATAATAAATTTTATATGATTTATTTCAAACTTATATAATAATTTTTATTTTTCTAGTTATATAAACTTTTAACAAAATCCAGAGATAACGGATCTCAAAAGTCTTTGGAATAGACATATGGAGCATTACATATCAGAGTTACTAGTTAGATTAAATACACCAGATCTATTAGAAGAGTCGACAGTAAGAAGGCTTAAGCAAGGCCAGATAAGAGCAGGATCTTTGAACTGTATATTAACAAACCAGAATATATTAGCAAAAGACGAAACAAAAGTTTGCAACTTAAATATAAATATCTTACAACAAGCACATAATCTGGGCTTTGTAATAAAAGAAAATGAAATTACAAAGAGTTGGAACTTAGACATTATGTGAACAGCGAATGATGAAGAGATTGCATATGTTTTTGAGCATTTAAACATGGTCTATGAGGAAACAAAAGCAAGCAGCCTAGGTCTATTTATGGTTTCACAACTCATCGCAATAGATGGCAAAACAATATATATATGAAATTAAGTTAAACTAGCAAGTGACAAGAGTTTAAAAGGAAAAAAAGCAGGCTGGTTCACTGCATTAGAAAGAGAAATGCTAGAAAATTCTTTTACACAAGTAGTCAAAAACAGATATAACTGCATAGCAAATAATTTTAATGCACTTAGCTTAGAGACAAAAGAACCAAGTGCTGACAAAAGAATGAAGGAGTGGGTTTGTTGGAGAGATGAAGCAAGTGCAATGCTCAATGTAGGAAAGGTTAAAGAAAAAGAAAAAGTTTATATAGAAGTTGAAAAATACAAAAAAACAACATATTGTTATAAAAATGAAATGCAGCAATTATTAGTAATTGATGAAAAAAGTGAAACTTACATAGTTAAATGTAGAAAACTTAGAGATATTTCAAATATAGTTCAGAAAACAGAAAAGGGAATGAAGCTGATTTTTGAAAAAAGACACATAAAAGGGATAGTCGGTAAAAAGGAAATGAAAATATTGGTCAAAGCAAAAGAAATGAAAAGAATAAAAGAGAAGGGTAAAATAGATATAAAGTGCAAATACTAGGAAATACTTTTAGTTAATAGAATAGTTCAAGATGATGTAATTAGATCTAGAATAGCAGAAAGTTTAGAACAAAATAGAAAATTAAACAATTTATTTTTTTACACAGATGGCTCACTCGGTATGAAGGAGAATTAGTAATGGAATGTGAAGTAATTCAAACCACAGAAACTGGTCAGCTGTTGTGACAAATATCTTGTGCAACAAAGAGATAGTTCTTGTCTACAAGAGCAAAAATAGTAGCAATATTATTCGCATTACTAACTACATCCCAGGAAAGAAGAGTAGAGATAAGAACAGATAGTAAAGCAGCAATATTAGCAATCAAAAGAGGCCTAGAGACAAATAAAATCAGACCTTGGTTGAAAATGAAGAATTGTGGTTTAGTAACAACAATTGTAGAGGTGATCAACACAAAGGAGCTTAATATACACTTTATAAAGATCAAGAGTTACTCAGGTGATATATTTAATAATCTTGCAAATTTGAAAGCAAAAGAAGGTTCCAAGTTAACGAAGTACCTAAACCCAGAAATATTGTATATGAAAGGCCACAAAATAAGGTACATGTGGGAAGATAAATTAGTTGAAAAGTCTATACATTCTTTTGTTAAAATGTTGGGGAGAGTGCTATTAAAGGCAGAATGGGCTTTTCTACATAACATGCATGATGAAACTCACCAAGAAAAAAAGAGCACTCAATCTTGGTTTATTATAATGAGGAGTGAAACTAGACAACGAAATCATACTTTCAAATCAAATACATTACAGCTCTTTGAGATAAAGTGTATAAACAACATGCTCCCAGTATTCGAAAAACTTAATCAGAGGAGACTAGAAACATATAAGACAGACAAATGTGTTATATGTAAAAAAAAGAAAGAGAATATAAAACATCTGGTGAGCTGCGAAATTTCTCTGAACCTTCTTTGCGAATTAGAGAAGCAAGTAGTAGAAGCAACCCTGTTTGTGTTAAAAAAGTTAAAATGCATAGAAACAACCAAAGAAGAAGTCTTAACAATGCTAGGAAAGGGATCTCAAACTGAAAAATCACACAGAAGAGAAAGATGGATTAGAGGCCTTATCACAAGAGAAAACTTTGATGAGTTGAGACCTCTTTTCAACTCAAATAATTAAGCAAAAAGCTTCCTAGATAGACTTTGGAAGAATTGGATAAAGGAAGTATATAAGAAAATATGGATTGTACCAAAAGATAAAAGAAGATTGCAAAAAAAAGCAAGAAAATGAAAAAAGAAGAAGAAACTACCAGATAAGCGTACTGGAAAAAAAGAAAAAAATAAAAATGAAAAAGAGGATAAAAAATGGGTTTCAATTCTAGAGATAACTAAAAAAGAGATTATAAGGTGGATTGAAGAAGAACAATGGTCAGATTGGTGGAAAACTAATATGTAGTCTTGATAGGCGGTAAGATCTAGCTGGTGATGTATTATTGAAGCCAATTGCAGAATAAGATAATACAGAGGTGGATCTTACTATAGTATAAGTATTTAGTGAGCAACCATGTGAGTCTCTACTTTAATTTAGGTACTATAGAGTATAACTCTGTAGAAAATTTTAATAGTTTAGATAATTATTACAAAGCCTAATAAAGTAAAGGCAAGACTGCTAAATTTATTAAAAAAAAAAAATAAACTTTTAACAAAAAATTTTTATAGCAAAACACTATTTAGTTTTTTATTAATATTACTAATAAGATTTTAATAAAGTTTATTAACCAAATATAAAAGTTTTAATTTTTATATTTAATTAAAAAGCTTATTAAACCTTGTTAATAGTGTTAATAAAAGTCAAATTAGTGCTTTGCTATAAAATTTTTGTTAAAAATCTAGATTATTAATATTTATATATACTAAATCTAAAATATTTTATTGCTTTTAAAAAAATAAAAATTTTAAAGTAATAAATAAATAATTATAACAACTACAAAAAACTATATAGTTATTTATAGTTATTTTATAATTATTTTAAAATAGTTTTATCATAATTAATATTATCAAAAATTCTTACCAATAATCCCTCATACCGAAATTTTTAGGAAAAATCTAACTCGAAAAACAAGAAACCTGATATACTATATACCTGGTTAAATGAATAAAACTATAAGCCAGCACCTATTGTTTAGAGGTAGTTCTTATACGCTACCTGCTAGTAGGCTTAGAGTTTATCACTCACTGCAGGAATGGCAACTGTTATTTAGAAGTAGTTTGTATATGCTACTTGCTGACAGCTTTAGAGTTTATCACTTACTGAAAAGAAGAGTTCTCTTTGGGTTGAGTATATCGAGGCCTGGCTTTGGTAACTTTTACTTCTTAATACCAGAAAGACTAAATATGACAACAACAAAAACCCTCAAACACTACCCACTTGATATAGCAACAAAAAATTCGGAAAAAGTGGGCAAAACAGCTTACCTCTGTCAAAGGATCGATATTGTTTACAGTTACCAAATTTGGATAACGTGGTGGAGTACAACCACGTACCCTGGCCAAACATGGGAATAGTGCTACTATTTTGAACTGGACTACTTCTGGAATCCCTCGTGAGAGTTTTGAATATGCATAATAGCAGCGGCAACTACTTTAGGGATGAGATCTGGAGTTGCGAAGGCTAGAAATTTTCTGATTTTATATGATAAAATAAAATTAAAGTTAAGGCTTAGCTTTACATTAGAGATATACAAATATTGTATTTGTTATATAATTTTTACACAAATCTGGCACGGGTTATAATAGTGTGTGTTGGGATCTCCCGATCTTTTTTTTATACTTTTTTCATCTTTGTTCATTTATAATAGAATTTTATTTAGAATATGTTCTTTGTGTATTTTATTCGGTTTATTCTTTCTTTTTCTAGATATAGTCTTTCTCTCGTAAATGTGATATATATATTCTTAGCTTGTAGAAAAGTAGAAGATAATTATTCTACCCGGACCTAAGTGGGAAAAGTTTAAAGAAAGAACAGAAGATCCTGACACAGTATACAACAATCTGTTAAATGATTAAAGAGAGTATCTTTATAGTACAAAATCTGAAGCAAGTTTTGGATCCCTTTGTGAGACAAACAGTTGTTATAGCAGGTCACATTAAGTAGTACTTTGTACTCTTGGTGAGTTTTTATTAGACTAGAACATTAACTATAAAGATTATAAGTACTTTGGTACTTATTGTATTAAATAGTAGTTCAGATAAATAAAAGCAAGATTGTTTAAAAAAAAAAAAAAAAATTAAAGTAGTTTTAAAGTTGCTAATTTACAAGTTTTAGCAAAGTTTTAAACAAAATAAGTATATAATATTGATTATACATTAATTAATATTGTAAAATTTGTCCAGTCATGTAAATGATTGGCTGACAGTGCTACGCAGCGGCACATGTTAGCCAATTATTTACATGGCTAGACAAATTTTATCAATGCATGACTTAATATTAGTATTATTCGACAATTCATGATCATAATTCTCAAGTCGTCATTGGCTAACTGAGTTTAATTCAAATAAATATAATTACCTTGTAATACATGAAAAAAATAACAAGAAAAATTTTCATAATTATAAGAGTTTGCCGGATAATATATAAAAGAGAATTTCTATTTGTACACATAGTGTATATACATGGGCAGTGTTGTACATTTTGGCTGTCCAAGACCTTTTTTGGCCTTGTCTATGTCCATAATGTCCAAGTGTCCAAAGCTTATACAGGCTTTAATAATTAATAAATTTGTCTAAAAAATATATAATAATATATTTTTGGGGGTGCTAAACACATTCCAGTTAAAATTAAAATAAATTTTCAGTAATTTTACTTTATTTAATTGTTCAAAATTGTCCAAACTACTGTCAAAAGCTGTCTTATTGACAACACTATACACGGGTATAAAAAAAACCAACTATTATTTCAAAATTTTGATTAGGAAACCACCTTTTGGCTTCTAACAAAAAAATTTCCTTGCAAAATTTTAGTATAAACTACTCTCACCCAAATTCCAAACTTACCCTTACCCTAACTATAAGCAAGGGTTTAATTTTCTTTCGTAAAAATTGGTTTGATTGGCATGTTACACAAGTTTGTAAATCAATAAATTAGTATCCCGTGCAGGGCCAGTGATTTTCTGCGGTGCTATTGGGTCAATTCCGTCCGTGCTAAAATACCAATTCTGCGAATAAAATTAATTAATTCTGCACAGTTTCCGTGGTATTTCTATAGGTTCTGCGTGGTTTCTGCGATATTTTTTTATTTGAAAAAATATTTTTTTTTCTCAAAAGTTTTGCCCGACCATGCTCGTATTTCATGTTTATTTATTTTCTACATAGAAACTTTTCGAAGGTTATATTTTTAGAACCTTGTACCTATAAAAAAAACTAAATAATTTATAAATCCCTACTTTCTGTGGCAATTCCGTGCTATTCTTAATACATTCCGTGTTTACAACCTAATTCCGTGATTTCTGCGGCATTCCGTGAAACGCAGAAAATCATTGGCCCTGATCCCGTGTATAAACACTACGTGTAATTAATAAATTTTCTATATAAAAATATCTAAAAATATTAAAAATTTATTTATTATAAATATTAAAAGTTAATTAAACTATTAATAGCTTACTAGTTAATAGCTTTACTAACTTTTAATATTTCTTTATTGTTGTTATAATAAATACAAAATTTAATATTTATCTAATATACTTTATTTTAACTTGTAATACTTATATAATTAATACAATCAAATTAAAAAATTTTTAATAAAGTTATTTATTATTTTAATATTTAGTAAAGATAGATTATATTCTTTCAATAAATAAAAAATTTTATAAAGTTTGTTATTATTCGCGTGAAAATGAACAAATTCTTATGGGTCGGAGCCCAAAATATTAATAAATTTTTTTTTAATTATTTCTTTGCTTCAAATAAACCGAATTTAACACTATTTGATTCGCCTTGATAAGGCGAATCAAATAGTACAGTATTAAAATAATTAGATTCTGATCACTACATTTCGAGATATTAGCAAAAAAATTTGGTGCGCCAAATTACCTACCCGCGCCATAATACCCGACTCTCCCTTATATATAAAAAAATTAACCATATAGGTTGTAATTATAAATCAAATATTTTTAGCAAAAAAAGGTGTTATAAGTTTAACAAATTTTAATAAGACATGAAATAATGAAAACTATTAAAATGGTCTAATATCAAGAATATCATTAAAACTATTAAAATGGTCTATATTTGTTATATAGCAATATTATTGCGCGATATTTGTGTTAATCAAATTTTGATTTAGGACGATAGAAAAAGGTGACACTAATCTCAATTAGGAATGCCCCACTCTTGGGGGTGGGTAAAAATTTTTTTTCGAGGCTGAGAGCTCAAATACCATGTATAGAAGAGAAACTGCTTGGGCGTCAATAATCTAGGAATAAAACGCGTCCAAAAATGCTTGCTGCACATATTATTAACGTTGCATCACATGACATGAACAAAAAAAAGTATAATCGAACTTGACGGTCTTCATTATGACCATAAATGGTTACCAAATGTGACAGACCTTCCCATTCACAACAGGAAATATAAGTATCCAAGGATAAATAAAACCATGGGGTCAAATCATTAACTAATCATATAATAATAATTGAAGAAAACTACAGGTCGGTCATGGAACCGAGAAAGAAAATGGTAATATATATTATATATTTTGCAGGACGAGAAAGTAGACATTAGAAAGAGGGAGGTATACAAGAAAGAATACATCAATGATTAAGTATACATAACGATAAAAAATTTACAATTTAATATATTCAGTTTAATATATTCAGTTTAATATATTCAGTTTAATATATTCAGTTTAATATATTCAGTTTAATATTCAGGTGAATATCATACGAAAATTGCATCAAAGCTTGTGTTTTCAAAGCAGAAGGAATCCAAACGAACATCATATGCTTTTAAAAGGAAAAGAAGATGTGAGAGAACGTTTTAACAAGGTTTTTATAGGAAATTGATCGACAAAAGCAAAAAAAAACAATTTTGCATACACTTCACCAAGCAATTGATAAGACAATAACGATAGTTGAATATTATGCATTTAAATCAACCATTTAAATCAACTATTTTATCCGGAATTTACCAATTTGTCATACTACCATTTTCGAACGCTATAATTACAAATCCTCCATTGAGTGAAAGATCTAATCTTATCAAAAACATCAGAGTTTTGAATTTGCAGGCTGACTCATTTTATTTACGCCACCAAATAACAAAGCATTTATCCATTATTAATTAATTGGTTGCTACCACCATTAATTTATATACATTTATGGTAAATTTAAATTTAGTAAGAAAAAGTTGCATTATATTGTATATACACGAAAGTATGTGCGTACCTTTTTGGTAAGTGATGTAACCGAATCATATCAAAATCATCTAATCTTATCTTACAAGTTGATAACACGTTTTATCTTACTTCATAATTAAAGACAGTCGCGTAACAATCACGTCACAGATTCGCATATAAACACAGCACACGCAGCCGAAAGATTACGAATAAACAAATTAGAGAAAGGACAGACGTCAAAGTTTTTTTTTTTTGCCAAACATACTATTGTACGATTGGTAAAAACGCATATTAGGGGTATGGGGTAAAGCCCGAAACAAATATTTTTAGAATACAATTAAAATGAGATTGTTAAAGATATTGTTGTTCAAAAAAAAAAACGCCCAGTTCCCCGCAAAATATTTTCCTTTCTTTGACTTTTATGATCTTTTTAGATGGTTGTAAAAATGATCTACCAAATAAATTTAAATAAATTTAAATAAATTTGAATGGTATACGATACATGACATAATATCTGCAAGTTCATAAACTAAAATCATATATGCTGTCATTTTATTCATTCTACCATTGTATCTGTTCATTGTTTTATTTTCTTTTCCTAACTTACATCGTACCACTTAAAGATCGTATTTGCCCTTTTTCAGGGGTGAATTACATAGTATTCGATTAAAATTATCCGGGTTTATGGCATGATTGTGTTATATTATATGCGCATTGGGCAATCAAAAAGAACAAAACACGATTAATTGCATATTAGACATATATTCAACTTCTAGGCGTCGGACCGAATGTGTCACAAGAGTCAATATCTCTAAAAATGTAATTAAAATAATTAGAAATAATTAGAATGTATATAATACGGAAACATGGCATTTTATTAGCTTAGCCAATAGGATGTGTGAGAATAATAGTATTCCCCACAACACCTGAACCAACTATTTTGTTTTCGGACTTTTTTTTTTATTTTTTTTATACACATATTTTACAACATATTTTACACTTATTATAATTATTATAATTATTATATATAACTTATTATACTTTATTTACTGTACATTAATGCAAAGATACTGTAAAAAAATACTATCTTACATTTAATTAATAACTGATAACCGAATCAATAACAAATAAATCTGATAATTATTTATGTGATTTAAAATACTACCTTATTTACAATATGCACATTACTCCCTTTTCACTTCCAATGATGTTTATACATCTTTTTTCGGCGTAGCACCAGATTAAAAAAAATTTTTTTGATCCCTATATGATCCCTCGCTTCACTTCTTGCTCTCCTTACTTTTATCTTTTTGCGGCCTCCCCTTCTCTTATCTTTAATATTGGTTTTTTTTTTCACGTTATATGTCTTTTATTTAATTCATATCAATTTATCATATTCCTAATTAAACAAATTAAAGACGAAAAATAATAAAATTTCAATTACTAATCTTCGCAAGAAAAAACAATCTTTATACAACTTTATACTCGAAATTTATCATCAAAATCTACTTTGAACGAAATTCACTTTTATTTTTATCAATATATCTCGTATATCTCGTGTTTTGACTCTCTAAAACTCTTTCTTGTGATCAAAATAACGTGCTATATCATATTATTTAATTCTTTATTACAAAAAATAAAAAAATGGACACCGCTCTTTTGACCGGACTCAGGGACCTGACCATAAATCCAGCATATACCATTTTGTATACTTCAGGTAAATACTTTATCCTCTTTTTTTTTTTTTTTTCTTTCTTTCTTTCTTTTCCTATCTCTATCTCTTTAGAATCATAGGATCAGTTTACGGTTTCGGTTTAGGCTGAAAGTCTATTGTAGATCCTTAAAATCGTTTTTTTTTTTTTTTTGTCTACCATTACGTAAATTATTATTCCATTAATCGTTAGTACAAAGTTACGACATTGTTGTACACATGTTACCTTTTTTATCTTATCTTTTTTTTTAGTTACGCCATTTGCTTAATCTGACTTTGTTTGTTTATAAAAATACTCAGTCCGCAATTTCATTGTCTTTATTTGGGAAAAACTTGGCAACACCAAATGTCAATCTGTCAATATTTGAACTAATTATTTCTTTATCTTTTATCTTTTTTTTTTAATTTTAATTAATTATAGATAATAAATCTATACAATCACGACACACATTCTTTCCACCAACTCCACCGAATGAATATGCAATGGATGAAGATCAAGAGTTTATAACAGATGGTGACTCTTCTCGTGAAGCTTTCACTTACAATCATGATAACTCAATTGAAGGGGAGGATTATTATGACGAAGCTGACGAGTCGTATATTACATCACCAAGTTTCGACACTACCATAAATGATCCCGAATTTGCGAATTTTTCAAATGAATTTTCTCAGGAATCTGGGAATGTTATCAGTTTTCAAAAAACTTATTATTTTAATACCTGTTCTTATGAGGTAGTTTATTATTATTAATATTAATAATAATAATAATAATAATAATAATAATAATAATATTATTATTATTATTATTATTATTATTATTATTATTATTGTTTTGTTTTGTTTGATTTTTGCCTAATTTTTCTAATTTTTATTTTTAAAATATTAGGTGCCACATTCTGGAAACCATATGCAACCAGCTTTACAAAACATTGCTCTCATCGTTGAGTCATGGCTCACTGAAAAACTATATCGATATGCTGGCGATGCTATTCCCATTTTGGAAGAATCTCCTCAAATTTCAGCTGAAAGTGTAATGACAAAATTAAAAATGGGTACGCCTTTATTATATGAAAAAATTTTTACTTTAAAAATTGCTTAAAGAACATGTTAATGAGATAATTGTTTTAAAAAAATAGCTTTAGGTGCTTTCAATAATCTATCAAAAGTAGATATAAAAATCAGAGCCGGTCACGTCTATTCACTTCATATGATAAATGACGAAATCGTCATTTCTCCAAATCATAAGCAATTTATTCAAGAGGTAAGATTCATTTTTATTATTCTATATATATTTAATATCTTAAATACATAATACGTATATAAAACCACAGTATATAGCAAGTAGAAAAAATATTCGAAATTTGCATAATTTTCCTGCATAAATAATTTTTATGTTAGAATATGAAAAGATATTAAATAAATTCAATTATTCATTAAACTAACTCGAGTCCACTTTGTGCATTCTAAAGTTCCCTCTTTTCGTAAATGTCTCGATTAAAGTGCAAAAACGATCAGCTACAGCACGAAACACCATGTGTCGAGTGCTAGTAGGCGTCGAGCACGTGACAATGCAGAGTCAATCGATGGCTGGTGAACCAAACAAAATTTCACATCATCATCAATTAACTAATGGTATTACGACAACTAGACGAACTGTCTCTTCTGCTGATGGTCAAACATTTTATCTATTGGATGAAGTACCAACTACCTTATATTTTATGGGGAATGATAATGCACGTTTTTATAGTGGCGCGAGTTACGCAGGAGAAATCATTGTTCGACCCTAATTCGAAAGCGTGTTAAAAGAGAATGTATCGTGGTACTTACAGTAATTTTCTAAACTTAAAAATTTCACACTTCTATCGATTTATTTTTTATAAATTCAACCTATTTTTTTTAATTTCTTGCGTTTATTTCGTGCTTGTGTTTTATTTTCGATTAAAAATTTTCGATTTATATTATACGTTCTCTCTCTTTTTTTTTTGCTTTTTTTTTTTTTGTTTCTTTTCACCTCCCTTATTTACTTTCTCTTATTTCATAATTCGGAGGGATGGAATTTTTTTGTTGGAATGGTTGGAATCGATGGTAAAGGAATGCCTAAGAACAACTAACAATTTAGAACAAAAAAAACAAATTAAGACTTTTTCAATCCAATCCCAACCTTTTACGACAGACAAAAAAAAAAAAAAAAAAAGAAATAATATTGAATAACAAACAAGACAAACATGAGAAAATTGAAACCGAAAATACCGGAAGTAAGATTTACAGTCAGTGTATGAGTCACATACGGTGGAAAACGAAAAGGAAGGGTGAACAAGTTAAAAAACATATATGAAGCCGATGATAAGAATGGGAGTGTTTTACGCTCCACTTTCATCGGTGGTATAGCATAAGGTCATTTCATTTTTAAGATCCATATTTATAAGGATTCCGGTAAATTTTTTCCATATGATTTTGTATATGTATTCACTTTATTTATTTATTTAAGTTGAAGCCAATGAATATCATGACAGTTTTTTTTTTTTTTTTAATTAAGCATTTAAAAAAAAGTAAGAATCACGAGAAAAAGATAGTGTATATCAATAAATGTAATATTATTTTATGTAATATAAAATTGAATGTTATTATGTTATTAAAAAAAGTTATCTCTTCCACCTGATATTTAAAAAGTCCTCACTCGTGTAATGTCGATTAACGTCAAAATCATTTTAATCTGCTCCGATATCACGAGACCAAAGATTGTCAAAGACAATAGACAATACATTATGTTATAGATTTGGCAAAAATTAAACCATGATCGACAAATATTCCTTTCTTCATAATACCTTTGGCTCTCACGCGACTTCATTATAGATTACTAATCGGAGCAATATTTGACAGAAACCTTTAAAAAATAGCTAAGATCTGTTTCATAGTGTTTCATAGTAAATCATACAGTAGTTCTGCAACTTTTTTTTCAATATAATCTTTATCTTAGAAAGCTTGCTGATTAAAGAAAGAAACAAACAAATTTATTCTTGCCCGTTTAACAAAACCACGGATAATTTTTAATCCGTAATATGACAGGATACGAACTTATCAATATTACTGTATTAAAGATAATTATACGAAATGATCAGCTTGTATCTTACCAAGTAAAATATCGAGCAATTTTATTTAATTTGCAATATTCTCACTTGAAACATTGTTCGAAGATCTACATTTGAATAGATCGCGTTAATTATAAAAATCACAAAAAAGAAAAAAAAACAAAGAAATAATTTGTCAAATATGATTTATTTGATTTCTATAGAAAGGAATTTGCATTTTTTCATATATTGAAATATATTGCAGAAAGTACCAATACCATTTATAGACTATTAATATATTTTCAGGGGTACATGAACTCCAACTTTAACCCGAAGGCGTATTTACTAAGTGTTCCTATGCAAATATTGTCGTACTGCACGAGGACGTCCCCAGGTTAACATCTGAATTTCAATATTCCCACGAAGATTGCTTGAACCCTCTGTAGTTCTCACGTTATTTGTCCGAGATCCTAATTTTAGTAACTTTAGTGGACATTATGAAGACATTATTAATTAATAAGCAAAAAGTTACCAACATTACCAGAATTTTGACGTTCAAAGAAGGAATTGCTTAAATTTGAAATTATATGGTGCTATTCACCATTCGTGAGCATAGAAAGGGTTGTTCCTAAGTGCAGAAGTGTACGTTCTGTTTTACCGTTGCATACCCGATACAGTTATTTCAAGTTGTGGGGCATAAACTGGTTCGAACTGGTTTAACCAATTTAATTATACTGCATAAAACTATATATCGAGTGATACAAAAAAAAGCAGCCAATCAGAATGAAATGCCAACATCTTAGCACGAAACGTGCCGGCAAAATTCCAAACTATTTGTTATACAGTCCATGCCCCAAAATCATATTCCAAAGACTTTACAGTAATAATTCTTATTTTAACAAATATCGGTAATACGTATACAACAGTATATCCTTACAGTTATGCGTATACAGTATAAATAATTGCAAAATTTCAAGTTTTTTATGGGATTCGTCCGGGTTTTTCCGGTAAGTATATTTGTATCACTAATTTAACATATACATAGATATTTGAATCAATAGATTAGATAAAAAATTTTATTTCACGAATGGCCTCAAAAATTTTAAAATTTTCCGGTCATAATTATTTTAGACAAAGATTGGTTCTCGCTACTTTAAGTGGGAAAACCGTTAAAATTAATAAAATTCGTTCAGACGATAATGATCCTGGAATAAATGGTGAATTTTTAAAGATATATATATGTATATTATATATGTGTGTGTATATATAACAAAATATTCTATTAATAATCTTGTAAAATTGAAATCCAGATTTTGAAGCAAATTTTTTAAGATTATTGGATAAAGTTACAAATGGATCAATTATTGAGATCAATTATACAGGTTGGATTATGTAGAAGGCTTTTTTTTTAAAAAATTTAACTATATTCTTTGAAAACGATTTAAAATTTAAATTTCTGTTAAACCAGGTACAAGTGTATTATTTAAACCTGGTATAATTGCAGGTGGAAGGATAAGTCATGACTGTGGTACAGCTCGTGCAATTGGATATTTCTTAGAACCGATGATTGCATTAGCACCTTTTGCAAAAGATCCATTTAATCTTACATTTTTTGGAATAACAAATGATAATGTGGACATATCGGTTTGTCATTGTTCAAAAATTTACAATCCATAGACTCATTGGAATGACACGAGATTGATCAAATTTTACGCATGTTTTTTGAGATTATAGATGGATATTATGCGAACGGCTGTTCTGTTACAACTTAAAAGATTTGGTATAGAAGAAGGCTTGGAATTGAAGGTTAATTTTTTTTACAAATCATTTTAAATCTTTATCGCGAATATAAATATATATTTTTTATTTTAATTTATTATTGCAATTGTAGATTACTAAACGTGGTGCTCCACCACTCGGTGGTGGTGAAGTCAATTTCAAGTGTCCAATCGTAAAAGCTCTTAAACCGATACAGTTCACTGATGAAGGTCGGATAAAACGTATCCGTGGTATCGCGTAGGTATCGCGTAGCGTATTTTTCTATAACTGATAACTTTTTTTTTAATACAAGTCGATCAATTTTAGATGTTGCACACGTGTATCACCTCAAAATGCTAATAGGATGGTGGATGCTGCAAGATCAGTACTGAATAGATATATTCCCGATGTGTACATATATACAGATGTTTATAAAGGTGAAGAATCTGGAAAGTAGGTAATAAATATGTACATGTATAAAATTAAGTTTTGAGCTATTATAAAATCAAATAATATTTATGACAGATCGCCAGGATTTGCACTTTCTTTGGTTGCCGAATCAACAACAAGTGCTCTTATAAGTGCGGAACAAGCAGCAAATCCAGGTGAAACACCAGAAGATATCGGAAAACGAACCGCGAAACTTTTGCTTTCTGAAATACGTAAAGGTGGATGCATCGGTTCGCCGAATCAATGGTTGATGCTTTTATTTATGGTCTTGAGCCCAGAAGATGTATCAAAAATTAGATTAGGACAATTGACTGCTTTCACGTAAGTTGATCATGCCGTATAAATGTTTGTATTGAAATAATTTATTAAATTATTATTGACTTTTTTTTCATTTTTTTATTTTATTTTATTTGATACTCAAGAATACAATATCTTCGAGATATTCGAGATTTATTTGATGTTACATTCAAAATAAAGCAAGACACTGAATCGAACACGTTACTATTGACATGTGTTGGTGTCGGTTATATTAATTATAATAAAAAAACCGCCTAATCATTTGGATATAAATATTTTTTCTATTCATTTTAGAAAAAGTCATGCTTTTATTAGTTAATAATCATGAAAATGATCATTGATCCACTTCTTTAGTTTCAAGCCCTAATGATAAAATATATATATTAATATTATGATTCAATAAATGTAAAATAAATCAATATAAATTATAATAATACCTTTAAATGATAATGTAGGGACGTAAGTAACATGAGTATATAATTTCTCTTTGGCATCTTCTTCGTCATTACGTCGACGTGAAAGGCGAAGACGCATACGATGAGGAACACTTCTAATACCCTGTTTCCAAATCTCTTTATTCAACAGAGGATCGAGGCGAACATCTTTAGTGCCCATGTGTTTGAAGGTAAAAGCTTTAATGGCTTTTACAGCTTGAGGTGCACGTTGCTTGAAACTCCTATTTACAATTAAATTTTAACAAGGTTACCATCTTTATTGTTCTCACATAAAATTATCCAAAGCTTAAGTTGATAAAGAAGCCTATTTTTTTACAATGCCTATAAATACGCAACGATAATTATGCATTGATGTTACCTGCCGTGGACGGTCTTGTGTAAATGAATAGTGTAATCTCTCGTCACGACATCAGAGATCGCGCTACGTGTGGCAGTTTTTTTCTGCTTAGACATCTCTGATATCAATTTGATTAGTGAATTTTTTTTTTAAAAAAAAAGAGAATTTTAGATGGATGTTAACCTTACTAACCGTAAATTTGGGATGATTAAAAGAGGAGGATTAAAATTTTTGATCTTTGAAATTTTTATATTCGAGAAAGTGTGTAGTACAGCATCTATGAATCGGCCAATAAAATAGGTCCGATCTTTTTGCATTTAAAAATTTTGCTGATAAGATTTTGAACAAAATGTTGACAGAACTTGTTCTTACAACTTCGCTTTCAGATTCAACTATACAAGTTTGGGATTTTAGAACTGGAACTTTATTAACTTCTTTCAAACAAAATACATGTTACCAGCATGGTTTGGCTTTAATTCCATTTCCAGGACAACCCAATAGAGTTGGTTTAATTATAGCTGCACAAACTGACAAAGCTATATTACACGTATATTCGTGGCAGAAGGTTGGATACAAATGACTGATTCATAGCAATGTGTTAAAACAACCGAATGTTTTATTAGATATGTGTTATATCTTCGATATAGGATCAACCCTATCTCAAAATTATATGTCCTGAGAAATTAGTCTCGGTGGCTATTTCAAATCAAGGCGCGTATTGTGCCTGTGGTACCGATAATGGAAAAATTTACATTTGGGAGGTAGATAAAAAAATACTATAAATAATATTATATTCAGTCATTCAATCACTTTATTTCAGTACTTAATCAAAATTTTATAAATTCAAAGCTTTCAACCGGAATATTATGTAATGTATACGATGCTCATTATAAAAAGATCAGTGTCCTCAAATTTACGAATGACGATACAGCATTGATATCAGGCAGTGAAGATGCAGGAGTAAATGTCTGGTTGACATGCAGGTTGTAATTATTATAATATGCTACTCATGGATATGATGAAAAACACGTTTGTTACTTATTACAACAACTTTATAGTATTTTAAATGTTTCAACCGATGAATCTCCAGCTCCATTTCATTCATGGTCTGAACATTCATTACCAATCACCGATATAATATGTGGGATTGGTAGCTTTCGTACCGCAAGAGTGCTGACTTCGTCATTGGATCATACTTGTAAAGTGTGTGTTATTCAATGAACAAACTTGTCTAGTTATCTATGAATATTCATTTATAAACCTTCCATGATTAGCTATGGGACCTGTCATCTGGACATCTTCTAACGACCTTCGTATTTCCCACTGCTATAAATGCTATTGTGTTTGATCCTGCTGAAAGAATGTTTTTCGCCGGTGGTAGGGATAATCTTATTTATCAGGTAAACTTATACAGAAAACTTGAGAATAGGACTTATAATGCAAGTGGGCAGCCTGGATTTGAGATAGCAGCAGTGGGAGGCGCTGGTGTTGTCGAAGATGTTGCATCTGAACATGATAAGAGAGGTTTAATATTTCAAGGACATGGGTCAGTCTTTATATGATATTGGTTCAGGAATGTGTCATGAGAATTTATTTATGATGATTTATAATTTTCATTATTTTATGTTAGCATGCCAATTACGGCCCTTTCACTTTCATACGATGCTACTCTTCTTTTATCAGGTTCCCAGGATGAAACAGTGAAAGTGTGGGATATTGCCAGTAGGCAAATGATTAAAAATTTTACACATCTCAAAGGTATGTAAGTCCATAAAATGTATTACGTTGTTCAGTTGTCTATTTAATTTTAACAAATTATTTAATGAAGGCCCAATCGCAAACATACAAACTTTTATAAAGCCACCGGATCTTTTCAATCTCGGCCTGTCACCGGCTAAAATTATGGTACAACCAATACAACCTTTTAAGAGAACGCAAGGAATATCGATCAAAGAAGATTCTGAAATTGAAGAATCTGTAATAATGGTTTTAGGTGATAATACAAAGGTATACATAATTCTGAAAATTTTCCAATGTTAGTCATCATTAAACTTTTTATGATTAACTATTTGTCTTGTAGGAAATTGACATATATAATTATAATTGTAATAGCCAAGGTAATAATTTTTAATTCATTTATATTCGCGTTTTTTATTGATGTTATAAACATTCTCATAATTATTTAGTTGTTGCATCATATGAGTCTCATGATTTGCAAAAAGCCAAATCCACTCAAAGCAAATTTAGAGTAAGTACTTCATATAAATTTATTTATATCATGGTACGTAAAGCATTAGACTATTTTTATTATCAATTTGTAGAAAGGTGACACAGCTACCATGCTTCAGACACAAATATCAGAGTTGCAGTCCGAGCTTCTTCGTATTCACGGTCATTACCAACATGTAAAAGGGTTACATGATGAAATGTATCAAGAATTAGTTACTGATTTTATTTCAAAAAGAAAAGCTGAAGAAAAATAGATTATTTAACCTAGATGTAATTACAAAAATTTTAACATTTATAACCCGGATTTCTTTCTTTAATGTTGTGAACCTACGAATTCGGATATTTGCTTCAACATGGCCTGTGGTGTGTTAACTAACATTTTGTCACTTGTAGTTAGATTGATATAGTCAAATTATAATAATTTAGTTGCTATACATAAAATTAAATTATTTTTCTATTAATGTAAGTTCCAATTTCAAATATTCAATACCGAATTTAAATTTCTTGCACTTACTTCATTGCACACTTAAATCTATTGTTAATTACGATCCAAATCTAATAGTTTATGCTCTAACACATAAGTTTTATTAAAATGTTTTTTATTATCAAATTTTGACTAAATGGATATTTTGTATTTATGTTTTATTTTTATAATATTTGTTTTTTTATTTGTTAACAAATTTTAATAATGTATAAAAGCTTTTTACAGTATTTGGATCTTTAGTTCTACTTTACAACAATATTTTATATTAAATTTTTTGATAAAATAAATTTTATTTAAGATTATATACCAAATATCAAATTTTATTAAAAAATAAATTATTTTATTTATATTATAATTTTTAATTTTAATTTATAAAAAATATATTTATAATTATTAAAAAATATAATAAACTTCTTTTATCAATTACCTATATCAAATTTTTTTACAAAAAAAAACAAAATTTTGAATTCATTTTTTATTTTTTTTTTAATATTTAAGGTGAGACCTTGCTCTTATCTTTATTAAACTTAATGAAAACTTTTTACATGACTGAAA